>CM074450.1:20000-230000 GCA_037101425.1 Elopichthys bambusa
AAGACACAAACAGCATGATAAATAAAGGGCATCAAGTAAAACCTCAAACACAACTGGGACAAAATCATGTCACAAATCACAAATGCCACAATTCACAAAAATACAAGTGCAAGCACAATAAAAGGACAAAAAAGGGGGGGGGGGGTGCACTGGCATAAAACAAAAAAGGCACAAAACAATTACAAAAAAGAAAATAAAAAATAAAAAACATGGCCAAAAAGACATAGAACATTATTCATGTTCATTTATAAGTTGCCAAACTACTTCAATAGAAAGGGGTATAAATAAAAACCTTGTTAAGTTACATTTTTAGTGCTTTAAAGATGCTGAAGACATTGGAATTGTATACAGTACAAATAGATAAAGGCATAATGGCACAGGTACAAATAAAAGTAAAACGGTTCAATTAAAAGGATAACTTAGAAAAAAAAAGAAGGAAAAAAAGAATACAGTTCATGAAAGAGAGCACAAAGGTTTAGAAGCACGAATACAAGAGGCAAAGGCTTAAATAAACTGAACAAATTAAAGCAGCAAAAATGTAAAACATTAAAAGAATCAGTACAATAGGGTACAAAAAGAGCTTAAACTGGGCAAAACAGCATAAATACTATAACAAAACATAAAAATTGGAATACAAAGTGGTAAAAAAAATTATGCAAGAATGGCTTAAATAGACAGAACTATAAAACAAAAAATGTAAAGACAAGCTGCATAACACAAAAGAGGAAAAACGCAAAAAGTTTATATTAAAAAAAATAAAAATAAAAAGGGACAAATGAAACTGCATAAAACTGCAAAAAAGATCATTGTCCCTCTGCTGGCGTGGCGTTATACAATGTCAATTAAATAAAACACCAATATCAACCACACGTTTTGCTTTTTAGTGTGCACCATTAAATACACATCTTAAACAACTTCTCTTATCACCAATATATAACCATATAACCTTATAACCAAGTTTAGGAGCCGCCATCTGATATCTGAGCGTGTGGTTTTGGATATGCACCTGTACGTAATTGACTCTACAGTGTTCTGCTCCTCACAAAGTAATATTAAAAATTGGTTGGTCAGAAGATGCATTGAAGGAAAGCAACATTTTCTAAAAAAAAAAAAACCTGTTGGGGAACATGGCTCGACCCAGTGAATATAACCCATAATATAAAGAACAAAGAGACCAGGAATCAGTTGAGCTTCAAATCAGTTAATAATTCACTAAAGAAAGCTTCCACCCTGTAATCTTCAAGAGCAAATGAGGCTGAAAAAGCTTAATTCGGAATAATGTGGCTTACTGATGTGAGAGTTGAAGTTGTCTGACTAAAAATGAGCTGCCATCAAGGAAATGGACAGCAGCATATCAAACTCTATGAAGCTCACATGAAAAACAAAGCACATGAAGTTAGGTTTGATGTTAACAATTCAAAAGGAGATTGCATAAAAAGCACTTCCAGGTATTTGATTTAAGGAAACCTGCTCAATCTCCTATCCCAGTTTTTGTGTCAGTTATAACCATTCCTCCATTTACAGAAGGCACAGCTATAATATATTTTAAGGAAGGAGCCCACCAACCACACTTAATATATGCACCTAAAATGACATTAGACCAGGAGTGAAACTAAGGAATAAACATTACATTACTGGCACAGCAGTAACAAATCAACAGACTTAGAAACCTACATGAATTAATCTGTTTAACAAAAGCAATGTAGCAACAGCTGAGAAAAATGCATGAAAAGAAAAAAACTTATCTGACCATTGTCCAATGAGAACCACAAAATGTCCATCTGATGAATATCCATTGTTCTTGTTGTAGATGATAGAGTCCCATGACACTGTGAAACATCCACAATAATACTATACAACAATAACACAACAATATCCACAATAATACTAGAAATGCAACAAATTCTATTTAAAATAGATAGAAAAATTAATGAACTTGCACAGAAACTGCCAAAACATTTAGAAACTGTTGCACATTAAATCTCAACCTGCACAACATATCAGCAATGGAATTGAGAATTTTTTTGATAGCATTTGGAGCGATCATTCATTCCAAACGTTATCAAAATTCTCAATTCTGCAAGTGTTTGATAAATTAAATGACAGCGGTATCAATTGTAATTTTTATGAAATGTGAATCTGTCTGTTTTTTGTTCTGTTTTTGTTGTCTTTAACACTACTTGTATAGCTATTTTATGTGCTATTAAGACAATTTTCCACCTCAGTGGACAATAAAGATATACAATACAATGCTTATAAGAGAAGTACACAAAGGGATTAACATGTAATGGGTTTTTAAAGAGTAATTACAGTACAGGCATCATACTACATACATAATCACTATAAGAGGAATGCATGCCTACAGAATATTCTATGCCATACTAGCAAACACTGATTTTTAAAGTTTTACGTTTTTTTTCTTTAATAGTTTCAAAGTGGTTTACAATGTATTGCTTATGACACTTAACTTCTGAACATAATAAAACTAGATTAGATCAGATTATTTGTCATTGTACAAACAAGCTATAGCATAACTTGCATCAAAAAGTTCTTTGTTTTTTTTTTTCAGCAGTTTCATTTTGTACAATTTGGAAGACATTAGACAGGATGCTGAATATCAAGGGAAAGAGATGCTTGGAGTCGATTCATTGGACAAACCGCATGCCTCGCAAACACAGCGTTCATTCTGTATCCATAATGTAAATAATTCTGATTCAGCACTGATAATTTACTTTATGTACAATTTCAATTAATCAGAAATTAAATTATGTCAATGATGCGTTCTTAAATGACTCCTGGGCAAACTCTCAAATGGTTCAATATTCAAAACACACCAGTTCTCCAATAGCTCACTTTTTTATCCCCTACACGATTTCTCTAGACAAACGTTTAAACATTTAAGTGAATTAATGCACATTTCCAAGTGACTCACAAGTTTAGTTCTGAAATTAAATAAAAGCATGAATCAAATTCAAGTCATGAATAATGAAGAGCTGAAGAATAAACTACAGTCAAACCAAGATTCAGACACCTTGAACATTTCATTCATTAATACAGTTAAAAAAAAAAAAAAAAAAAAAAAGGTAATAAAATATGACAAGATCTCAAAGTTAAACTGTGTCAGAATTTTTTTTTATCCTAATAATGTCAGATAACACAAGTGTCAGGACACAGACGAAGGCAGAGGGGTGAGTGAACACAGATGTTTATTTGACAGAGGCATGAACACAGGTAAACGGTGGATGCAGGTGAGTAAATGAACAAGCACTTTCAGAACAGTCACTTAGCTGAAGGATAACAGATGTTTGTCTTTGCAGGTGAAGGAATATACGTGGAACGGAGAACTGGAGACAGAAGACGACAGGATGGAGACACGGGAAACTCAGGTGAGTAGCAGGTAAGGAGTCCAGGTACATTTGACAAGACCAGACAATGATGTGAGGGAAGTGTGAGTCTTTATAGTGTCCTAGATGATGAAGTGCAGGTGCAGGTGATTAGTACTCGGGAGACTGTGAACGAGTGGGTGGAGCGTGAAGATCTGATGTCGATGCGTTTTGGTGTTGGTGGGTGTTGGCTGTGACTCCGTGACATTAAGCAAAACATGGTCAGGTCCAAGTGTCTGAATAATTTTTGGTTCTAAATTTTTATCAGTTTTACTGGTCCAAAGAGAAAAAAATAATAAAATTGAACTTTAAAAAAAAAACTTAGCAACCATGTGCCATGCAGTTGTAAACTTTGTGTGTTTGCTGACAGGCATCTTAGGTTGACAACTAAATCCTTTTAAGCATAAATGTTACCTAGGCGCAGTGACATAACCCTCCACTCACTCTTGGAGGGCTCTATAACTCCTATGTCCAGCATCATCTTGATCTCTGCCTTCAGGGGTGTCACCAGCCTCCTAGGTACTCAATACGGCCGCTGCTGGGAAGGTGTTGGATCAAGAAGGGGGATTTAAAGTACCAAGTTGGTCCATCCAGGCTCTGACGAAACAACGAGGGGTACTAATCCAGAAGGTGGTGCAGCTCAGCCTGTTTGGACTTCCAGATGAAGCAGATCAACACCTGCTGACTGTGCTGACTCTCTCACCTTCGGTTCTGGTTGTTCGTCCTCCTGATCCTCTAACACTTCACAAATCAGCAGTGATGTTTCAGGTTTGTTGGGTGGCTCTTTCCACTCCTTCAGCAGATTGATGTGGTAAGTCTGTGTAGCCCTTCCTTTGTCTGGGTCTTAATCTCATGTCACTTGTCCCATCTTGCAAACGATGTAGTAGGGTCCCTGAAATGTTTTCTGGGACCTTCCAGTGGTGAACTTCAAGCCCCTTAGTTTGGCTCTCAGGGGCTGGAGTACCAATACCTTTTTCCAGTCATCACTGACAACGTGACTTTAGTCCTACCTTGCAACAGACTAAGGCCTTATTAATGCCTAAACATTCAACTGGAAATGTTGGTCTTGTACACACACTAACTTCAGTTTGGGAGTACTGCTTAACATCCCCACAAACACATTGTACGCTAACCAGGTTAGCAGATGGAACATATGACTTCTTTTGAGCAATGACAATGAGCTTTCATTTAATTTCACTCACAGTGAGTGTTGATATACTGCTGAGCAGCATCAATTTCAGTTGTCGGCTCATGATTTTTCAACCAGACTCAATTCTAATAGGGAAGAACACAGAGTAACTAGACTATTGTCTCACCGATCTCCTCCTCTCTGTGCAGCTCAGGTCTCACCCAGCGTCAGTACAGGTTCTCCAGTCAATGGTAAGTTTCTGTCTGTGATTTTGGAGTATAATGGAGTAGAAGCAGCCCGGAACCGTTGGTGGTAGGTCTCTGGAAAAATGTTGAACTTTTTCCAAAAGTGCCTCCTTCAGTTCAGCATAGATCTCTGCTCAGTCCTCATCCATAGCCAGGTATGTCTGCAGTGCTTGCCCAGTTAACAGTGGAACAAGATGATAACTCCACTCATCCTCTGGCCACCTACCAGGTTCTGGCAAGGTTCTGGTTTGGCTGGCCGATGGAGGAAAAGCAACATGAAAGACCGGCAACACAGGCGCTGACAAACACTAAACACAGATAAGTATTGACGTAACACAAAATGGAAATCAAAACAAATTAAAGACAACTTAAATATGTTAAGTTAATGTGTTATCTGCAGCATGGATTAAATGGATGTAAATGCCGAGGATCTGTTTGTGTGTATGGAAACCATCGTCTTGACACCCACAGAGAGAAGTCATTGTCACAAGGGATTCAGAAAGATAGATAGAAATTACACCATCTCAATAAACAGACAAATATTCTAGTCTATTCCAATAGACAACTCAAACATTCGAAAATCTTGAAAATTAAGATTGCTCTAACAGACATTATTTTCATAAATTAAAAGACATTTTCAAAAATAATGATTTTTAGTTTGTTTTTGTTTTTTTAACCTACTATGGAAGTCAATGGTGCCCCAAAGCAGCCTGGTTACAAACTTTCTTCAAAATATCTTCCTTTGGGTCATGAATGGGTGTCCCTTATTTTGCCACACTGAAGGTGGCAACCCTACCTATAACACCTGATGTGCTTGTTACATAATAAAAAGAATGGCATCTACACTAATATTAGTCTCTCTGTTTATCCCAAGGTTTATCAAAGTCAGCCGGATCGGGGCCATATCAAGATCAGATGGAGGTCTAGACACGGAGGTCTAGAGGTCTACTCACTGGCGGGTCGCAGCTAGACATGACCACAACGCATCCCTGAAGTGTCAGCAGAGATTGTCAACTAGATCATCCCCTGTGAAGGCCTCATTGACACAGATTCTTAACTAACCCATCTACATACCGGCGTGATGAATCCGATCTTCAACCAGATGGAATTGGATTACATTTTTTGACTGTTCTGATCCCAATCTAACTTCTGAACTGTAATGCTGCCTGAATCATAATCATGCACTGTTCATTGTTGGCCAGAGAACTGAACGACTAAGCTGGTTTCTCCCAAGGTTTTATTCTCCATTCTGTCACCTGATGGAGTATGGGTTCTTGTCGCTGTCATCTCTGCCTTGCTTATTTGAGAACACTTAATATTCAACAACATTACTGATCTGACTGCACTGACACCATTGGATGAGAACTGAACTGAGCTAGGCTGCGTTTACCAAAAGCATCGTAAATCAAAGTTGATTGTAGATCCATGGACACCAATTATGACAATGGCCGTTGACATGTTACACAAAACCCAGACATCCACCCAGACATCTGCCATCACCTATTTGTTTTATTATCTATTGTTTAGTATATTTTTCTTTTAGCAAAGAGGAATTTACATTTATTTGAATGTTTATTAATGTACATTGTTCGTTAGGGTTAGGGTTGAATAACTACAATACTTTGGAATTAGAATTAGTCAATTACAGGCCAATCTCAAATCTCACTTTTCTGTCAAAAATACTAGAAAAGGCTGTATCATCACAACTATGTTCCTTTTTAGAAAGAAATAGTATCTATGAGAATTTCCAGTCAGGATTTAGACCATACCATAGTACTGAAACTGCTCTCATTAGAGTTACTAATGATTTGCTCTTATCATCAGATCATGGTTGTATCTCTCTATTAGTGTTACTGGATCTTAGTGCTGCATTTGACACTATTGATCATAATATTCTTTTAAATAGACTCGAAAATTATGTTGGCATTAGTGGAATTGCATTGTCATGGTTCAAATCATACTTATCTGACCGTTATCAGTTTGTAGAAGTAAATGAAGAGAGGTCATATCGATCACAAGTTGAATATGGAGTACCGCAAGGCTCGGTACTAGGACCATTGCTTTTCACTCTGTACATGCTACCCTTAGGAGATATCATCAGGAAGCATGGTGTTAGTTTTCACTGTTACGCTGATGATACTCAGCTCTATATTTGTTCGCGCCCTGACGAAACTTACCAATTCACAAAATTAACGGAATGCATAGCTGATATAAAAAATTGGATGACCAGTAATTTCCTACTACTAAATTCAGAAAAAACAGATATTCTAATTTTTGGACCAAAAACTTCCTCACGTAATAACCTAGAATACTGTCTAACACTTGATGGCTGCTCTGTTAAGTCTTCGTCGTCAGTTAGGAACCTGGGTGTGCTCTTTGATACCAATCTTTCATTTGAAGGCCATGTTTCTAGCATCTGTAAAACCGCATTCTTCCATCTTAAAAATATATCTAAATTACGACATATGCTCTCGATGACAAATGCGGAAACAGTTAGTTCATGCGTTCATGACCTCAAGGCTAGATTACTGTAACGCTCTACTGGGTGGTTGTTCTGCTCGCCTGATAAATAAACTACAGCTCGTACAAAATGCAGCAGCTAGAGTTCTTACTAGAACTAGGAAATATGACCATATCAGCCCGGTTCTGTCAACACTGCATTGGCTTCCTGTTAAACATCGTATAGATTTTAAAATCTTGCTAATTACCTACAAAGCACTAAATGGTTTAGCTCCCCAGTACCTGAGCGAGCTCTTAATGCATTATAGTCCTTCGCGTCTATTACGATCTCAGAATTCAGGCCAGCTAATAATATCTAGAATATCAAAATCAACTGCAGGCAGTAGATCCTTCTCCTATTTGGCACCTAAACTCTGGAACAATCTTCCTAGCATTGTTCGGGAAGCAGACACACTCTGTCAGTTTAAATCTAAACTAAAAACACATCTCTTTAACCTGGCATACACATAACACATTATCAATTTATTTTTTCAAATCCGTTAAAGGATTATTAGGCTGCATAAATTAGGTCAGCCGGAACCGGGAACACTTCCAATAACACCAGATGTACTCGTTACATCAGAAGAAGAATGGCATCTACGCTAATATTAGTCTTTCTGTTTATCCCGAGGTTTACCATAGTCAGCCGGATCCGGGCCGTATCCGGGTGAGATCGAGGACCTGCGCCATGACACAACCACAACACAGCCCTGAAGTATCAGCAGAGATTGAGTCAACTAGATCATCCACTATGAAGTCCTCATCAACATGACAACCAGTGGCGCATCTCCTCAACAACCGTCCATACCGGTGTGATGAATACGATCCTCAACTGGTTGGAACTGAATTAAACACTTTGAATGTTGCGATCATATCTGACTTATGATAGCAGCCTGAGTCGTAACAAAGCACTGTTCGCCAGAGGAGAACTGGCCCCCCGACTAAGCCTGGTTTCTCCCAAGGTTTTTTCTCCATTTTAACACCTGTTTGCCACCTGATGTCACCTGCTGGAGTTTGGGTTCCTTGCTGCTGTCGCCTTTGGCTTGCTTAGTTGGGGACACTTGACAATTGACATTTGATATTCAACAGTGCTTTGATCTGCCTGCATTGACACTATTCCTTACGAGCTGCTGTGCAGCCAAAATAATGTACCAGTTATCACTGTAAAGCTGCTTTGACACAATCTACATTGTAAAAAGCGCTATATAAATAATGGTGACTTGACTTGACTTGACTTTGGGATAGGTCAAAACAACATATCGTAATTGATGTAGGCCTATTTTAAATATATAAATTATACACAATTTAAAATTCTACCTGTAAATTAATATTTTGTGTCTAGAGCAAAAATATTTTTGGAACAGCAAATTCAATAGAAAAACTCAATAACATGCTACTAAAAACAACTCTAAAATGTCAGAAACGATCCTGCCATTTTAAATCAAGTTGAACTAACATTACAGGAGATCGATTGCTGTAGACAGTGCTCTATAATTAATTAGAGTAGGCTGTCATTAGTTTTGTCCAGCTAATTATTATTTTATACCCATAAAAATAATTAGTAACAGCCAGATAATGATCACCTGCTTTTTCCCATCATGGCTAACGTTAGGCGTGATCCATCAGATCCTGTAGGTCGGTTAGTACAGTTTACTGCTGAACAACTAATTTTGTCGGTGTGAAATAACATCGAAATCTAAAATTAATAGTTAGTTATATATCTTGAATCTCCCCTCGAAGCTCCGACAGTCCGCTCAGAAAAGCTGTCAATTACACGCTGTAATTACACTGTCAATCATAATGACACGCCCTGTTTCTATAGCATCAGATTGCTAGCTAAAATTAAACTTATCACAAAAACGAACAATTGAATATATATCAGCGTGATAACAACTACCTTAAATGACCAAAACCATCTTTCGGAAAATTTTATTGGAAGTGTAGTTTATTTTTTTATTTTGACTCAAGTGCCAGTCCTTTAAATTTGGGGGGGGTTATGACTTGTACTGCATCCAGCCACAAGGGGGTGATCAAAGAGCCCGCAGCTTCACTTTTCAGGACGTATGAGGCAAACCAGAGCCTGACATGCACTTCTCCAATACTAAGTGGGAATGGAAAACCTGGAGTGGACCACGAGCGGAGTGATTACAGAACGCACTAGAGTGGAGGAACTAACCATTTATCCAAATCCATTATAATGAATGAATGGCCTGTTTCTAACCGTTGCTTTGGTCTTCGTCAACACACGCTAGCGGCACCTGCTGGTGAGGTCGACTAACAGCAGATGGAGATCATGCATTGGCAATCTACTGCTTTTCCTGCAGTTCCTGGATGCAGGGGCGCTGCTAGCAATTTTGGGCCCTATGAAAGAATTTGAGGTTGGGGCCCCTACCGCACCCATTTCACACCAAACATACAAGTCAACCTAGCTATCCTAAATCTTTGTCTACAATTTAATAATAATGACCTATTACTTTTGCTATTGCTTTTGACCACTAGGTATCAGTATTTAGTCACAGACCTCCCATGGCTGTAGCTAGCACTAGCAGATGATTTATGCAAATGTAAATATAATAGAAAAATAAAGTACAGTAATCAAATATTCATATTCATACATTCTTAAACAAAACCAATTGTTTAGTCAAAAATTCAAGGTCCATATTTTAAAGCTCTTTCTAGCTTGTACTCGGCCTTAAAATTACATAGTTCTTGTAATAGTTAACTATAGCATTTGTTACAGTAAGGATATAATTACAGGTAAGACCATTTTTTTCTTCATGAGTTTAAAAAGTTTATTTCGCTTTAAAAAGCTAAATAAAATGGACCGAAAATTGCCAGTCGAATATTGTAGGTTGTATTTTTAAACAGTATGAATATTTTGGAAGTGAAATCTGAAAGGTGAATATAAATTATTGAATTTTTAATAATTAAAATGTGTGTGAAATATTTTTAATTGAAATATTCACAGCTTAAATATACGACCATGTTGAATTTCAGCCCATAAAAATGCAAGCCTTAAAACAATGCATCAAAATGCAAGCACAGTTAATGTAATGCATTTTTTTTTTTTTTTTCAATTAGTGCAATTCAACAAGCTTTTTATTTCAAAAACATCTGGCATTAATTTACTTACATAACAACACAGAATCAAATGTTATCACTAGTGATCATCTAATCCTTTTTAACTGTTTATTTTACAGACTTTGTGTTTAAGTCTTCCACTTTTTTCAAAACACCTTTGCTCTCTAGAAACACAGTCAGTTTGGGTTAAAATTCTTTGAAGTTCAAGTACTGGCGTTATAAACACTGAATTAATACCTACATATGAAATTAAATTAAAGACATGCATCAGAAAATTTGGGAATGTTGGACAATAAATATATAACAGAATATATCAGCTTGACAGTAAACTGTTTTTGCAGTGTTGTCTTATATTAATGTCCGTTAAAGCAAGACACAAAAAAACTGTGTTATGGCATAACAGACACAACAATGCATTATGTTCTGTAAGATCATGTTTGTAGCTTGATCCTTAACCCTTAACCCTAACCCTAGTGGAGTAATTCACTATTACTATATTACTCCACTAGGTCTGCCTATATATACGTTTTAATTCCCTGGATCACGCTACAAACATGATTATTTTAACTTTATGAATTATTAATTTATTAATTTACTATTAATAGTAAATATGTAAAGTTGCATAAAATGGAAATACTCAATAAAGCAGGCTAACTACGTTACCTCAGATGTGTAATGGTTGGATTCCACAACTGATCACAAAAAACATATATTAAGACAATACAACATTTACTGTAGGTGTCATAAAATTTGCTGAATTTTAGAAATTTTCCATTGCGTTTCTAATTTGGCTGTGAGATTCGCGAATTCGGGTGTGTAAGATGTGATGGATTCTGTTGTCCAGTTGGCATTTTCACCCCAAAATGGCTGCCGCGCACCTCGTGGCTGTTACCCAAAAGCATCAGCGTTTCGCCTCTTGGGTTCTATACTCTTTGCTAGAACTGCGGTCCTGAATTTGCGGCCTCCGGTATTGCAGACGGATCATGTTGGAGTTTCCAGAGGACAGGGACGATGCTCTGGATCCCTCCGGCTGTGTTTTTGATTCTGTCACGTGACAGAATCAAAGCGTCTCCTTTAGACTACAATTCCCAGCGTTCATAGCGCATCAGAACACGGAAGCGCCGTCGCCGTTCATCGTGAAAGTGCTGCAGTTGAAAATGTGGTAAAAACATATACAAAAACATTACAATTCACACATCTAATCTAAATTTCATTTTCTTTCAGTGACGTCGAACCGTCAGACAGTCTAATCTCTGTCATTCCCTGTACTTGAATCTGTCTCGTTTGTTTTGTTGACATTTTAGCTCGTGCTGTCGTGTTTTGGTTTATTGTACAGAAAACAAACGCTTAAAATGAATAGGTCTTTAATACGGAATATTCACGAAAACTGACAAACAACATGGAAGTGATTACTCATACAATAAAAACTGCGTAAAATGGCTTATTAATTGACAACACGCAGTGTCTTTGACGATGATCTCGTTCATTTTAAATATGTATATCTGTTTATAGTGTTATTTCTTGAAGGGATAAAGTGGAATTGTCATATCTGATCAAATCCCAGCTTTCAAAAGGCAGCATTAAATCTTTATTGTACTTAAATGTTTCTGACAGTCATTTTCATGTCGTCTGAGCAACGATAGTCATCTGAACATGATTGATATTATGATCTTTTTGAGTCTCAGTGTAAAGAATAACTGCACTGTGACTCTGGAATAAAAATGATCTCTCTCTCTCTCTCTCTCTCTCTCTCTCTCTCTCTCTCTCTCTGTGTGTGTACTTGACTATACTTGAGAGGACCAAATGTCCTCACTTATATTGTGAAATACTTTTACAACCCACTAGTGAGGACATTGACTGGTCCTCACTAGTTTTATCTCAGCCAAAAGAGGTTTTTATTTAAATCTAATGATTGGCAAATGTTCCTGTGATGGGTAGGTTTAGGAGCAGGGGTTGGGTTAGGTGATAGAAAATATCATTGACCTGATATAAAATCAATGAAAGTCTATGCAATTCACTAAGATAGCAAAACAAACCTGTGTGTGTGTGTGTAGACAAAGAGTCCATTATGAAGAGTTCTGCCCATTCATAGACCGTAAACGCATGTCTGTATGTGCAGGTGTTGGCGTGTGTGAGAGAGACATGGTGCCTGAACATGGGAAGCAGCAGAAACGCTCGTCGCAGCCGTCTAATACTGAGGGCGACGTGGACGGATCGTTCGTGTTTGAAGCCCAAGAGGCCTGGAAGGACTTCCACAACTCACTCAGACAGTTTTATGAGAATGGAGAACTCTGTGACGTCACTCTGAAGGTATCTGAACAGCATTGTGCTCCGTGTCTGGAGTGATATCAGAATGATGTCATCCTATATTTCTCTTTTCTTTTTCACTGAAGGTTGGAAACAGACTCATACCATGTCACAAACTAGTTCTGGCCTGTGTTGTTCCATACTTCCGTGCCATGTTCCTCTCAGACATGGCTGAGGCCAAACAAGACCTGATTGAGATACGGGATTTCGACGCTGACGCCATCCAGGACCTGGTGGGTTTCGCATACTCCTCTCGACTGACTCTGACGGTGGATAACGTTCAGCCGTTGCTGTATGCGGCGTGTATCCTGCAGGTGGAGCTGATCGCCCGTGCCTGCTGTGAGTACATGAAGGCTCATTTCCACCCCTCCAACTGTCTGGCCGTCCGTACGTTTGCAGAGAGTCACAACAGGGTGGACCTGATGGACATGGCTGACCGTTACGCCTGTGAGCATTTCAGTGAAGTGGTGGAGTGTGAGGATTTCATCTGCGTTTCACCACAGCACCTGAAAACCCTGCTGGCCTCCAGTGACCTCAACATTCAGTCTGAGTCTCAAGTGTACAATGCTGCAATCAAATGGCTGAAAGCAAATCTGAAACACCACGACGTCTGGCTGGATCAGATCATGTCTCAGGTTAGCCGCTCAGAGCTGTGATGGGTTTAGTTGGTTGGTTGGGGATCATGTTTTACAAGGTCTTTTCAATAAATAAGGTAACTTGATCTCTAATGTGAAGACGTTTACCTGCTGAAGGTCCTGCTTCCATGCAAAACCACCAGATCCCAAAAACACATTGGCCATGAAGTCCAGCAAAAGTGTCAGTATGGCTGGATCCTTGGAAACATGCCATATTATCCAGTTACCTTGTGTCGTATTTCAGAAACTGATTTGTTCTTAACCTGATGGAAGTGTTCTGATGGGCTTTTCTCTCACAGGTGCGTCTTCCTCTGCTGCCGGTGGATTTCCTCACAGCCACTGTTGCCAAAGAGGAAATAATCAAGGCCAATCTGAACTGCAGAGATCTTTTGGATGAGGCTCGCAACTATCATTTGCACCTTAGTAACAAGAGCGTTCCTGACTTTGAGTATTCTGTCCGTACAACACCCCGCAAACACACTGCAGGTCAGGACATTCGGCCTTTTTTCACACTCCTGTAGTTACTCTTTTCTGTCATTTAACACTTTAACCTCCAAGAACCTGCTGTGCTCCGAACGCATTCTTTAATTGAGACTTTTCCCCTTGAACTTCGACAGGTGTGTTGTTCTGTGTTGGGGGACGGGGCGGTTCTGGTGATCCGTTCCGCAGTATCGAGTGTTACTCCATCAGTAAAAACAGCTGGTTCTTCGGGCCTGAAATGAACAGCAGACGGAGACATGTGGGAGTGATTTCAGTGACCGGTGAGAAAGAGAGATGAGAAGCAGTGATTTAAAGACTAAAAACTTTGTGAAAATGACTCAAAGATTAAAATAAGAGACACTTTCACTTATAATGTCCTTTTTCAGGTTGCCTTTAGATTTGAAGGTTTAGACATGTGATATGAACTAGGGCTGTGCGATTATATCTTAATCGTTGTTATCGAGTAAACACCAATCCAAACAGAGACCAGTGCGTGATGTTGCCTAATGCTATAGACTCTACTGTGCATTGAGTGTGTGTTTCACTTTGTGAAGTAGCCTATTAGAATGCGGTGTACTAGTACAGTCATCCCATTTTTTTTTATCAACTATGCATTCCGTTAATTTTATACATATATAGCCGAGTATCATCAGCGTAACAAATGACAAATGACACAAAACCTATGAATAAAACTCCACATTCATCAATCTACAGGGAAAGTTTATGCTGTTGGCGGCCATGACGGCAATGAGCACCTCGGGAACATGGAGATGTTTGATCCACACACCAACAAGTGGATGATGAAAGCATCCATGAACACAAAACGGTATGACAAACTGACCTAATGTTCTGCTCTAATACTATTCATTAAATGTATAGTTTTAATTCATTTTTATATTTAATATTTACGGTTAAAATTTAATTCTCATGGTGTTAATCTGTACATATGTGTTATCCACCCGTCCAGCAAAATAAAGATATTGTAAGTATTGAAACAGCTGACAGACAAATGAGAGAAAATGCTGGTTTTTTTGTCTTTGGTTAGGAGGGGTATTGCGCTGGCCGCTCTCGGCGGTCCAATCTACGCCATCGGTGGTCTGGATGATAACTCCTGCTTCAGTGATGTGGAGCGCTATGACATTGAGTCGGACCGCTGGAGCGCTGTCGCCCCTATGAACACGCCCAGAGGAGGCGTCGGGTCTGTGGCGCTCGGGGTACGAAAGGTTTCTAACAATGTTTAAATTCAGAGAAATCAGCCATTTTAACTCGTGTCAATGCGTCGCATGTCAATAATGTCATATCTACATCAACCCTGATTTCCCTGATTTTTTTACTTTGTAGAAACCATGGGAACACCAAATGTGTTTTATTAGGCCCTGTTTCCACCCGGTATTAAGATGTGTTTTAGTCGATCAGATCACAAGTGGATGGCATTAAATACAGGTGTAAACGGGGTGTAAAACGTCTTGAGCTTGTCCACTTTTGACCACTTCCAGAGGTAGTTGAAAATGCATTTGACCAGATTGCATTCATGGTGTAGACGTTCATGTGGTCAAATGCGTTCGAATAGCCACTAAAAGACCTAACTCTCCAACTACTGATCTAACGTGTAAACATTATGGGAAGCGCTCTAGCCATACGGGACTTTAAACTTTGTCAGCTGAAGACCCAAGTTTGGTTTTGAAGACGAAAAACGTACCAAGCACAATGTTCTTTCACCATTCTCACTATTTCACAGTGATTGGCGTAGTATTGCAGCTGTCAGAACAGAAATGAAAGCTGATTCTCTCCGTATGTTTTTCCATCGTCTCCAGTTGCATTCATATGTAAAGTGCACAAGCTTATTTTGTCCATTATATCAAAACATCTAAAAAAACCCACACATTTACCCGCCCATAGACCCATAAACAGGACAGAAGTGGTTAAAAGTGGACAAAAGAGACGGATTAAAACACCAGGTGGAAACAGGAATGTGTCTCCCTCGTGTACTTGTGATCCGAATGACCAAAACACATCTTAATACCTGGTGTAAGCAGGGCCTTAGTGAAGTGAGCAACTGTTTGCATACATTTATCAACAGAAAATGAATCATTGTTACAGAGGTCAACACGGTTAGTTTTGTTGTTTAAATCGCCTATTTTCTTGATTTACCAGTAATACAGCATTTTCTCCACCATACAATATATTTTAAAATGAACTGCATGCCATTTAGCAACATAAGACATCCAGCTTTTACTAATGATATTCTAATTTCGATCTAGCTTAATGCAGTGTTCAACAAGTGTCTCATAGCACAGTAACATTAGAACTTTCAACACACTTAAATGTATTTAATATGATTGTTTTAACCAAATAAAACAGCACTGCATTAGCCCACAGTCACATGACTTATGACTGCGGCATATAAGCATAGTAAAAGCTGCAACACTCAATGGGACTCCAGGCCGGTGTTTTGAGCAGGTGTCTCTCACACTCTCAAACGCTCCCACAGCTCTCGCCCCGTCCTGCTTCAAACCACAGTGACGTTAATAAAACTATACATTAGCTCATCCATGAACATAATTTCTGCCTGAGTCCCATAAGATTGATTTTCATCGGCTGTGGAGGTGGAGGTGACAACTCCCATGATTCCATTAACGCATCATTAAGCTATGCCTTTGTTTTGAATAAGTAACCTCTAGTGGTGAAACTTACATACTGTGCCTCAAAGGGTTAGTTCACCCAAAAATGAAATTTCTTGTCAATAATTACTCAAAATCATGTCGTTCCACATCTGTAAGACCTTAGTTTTTTTATCTTCAAATTAAGATATTTTTGATGAAATCTGAGAGGTTTCTTATCTCTCTATACACAGCAATGTCATAACAAATTTCAAGGCTCAGAAAGGCACTAAAGACATCGTTAAAATAGTCCATGTGACTGCAGTGGTTCAACCTTAATGTTATGAAGCCACGAGAATACTTTTTGTGTGCAAAAACAAAACAAAAATAACCACTTTATTCAACAATTTCTTCTCTGATGCAGGTTCTACGTCAGAACAGTGGCTCAGTATTGGCCGACTCCAGCGTCAGCATCACTGAGCCAATACTGAGCCACTGTTCTGACATAGAACCTGAACAAGAAATTGTTGAATAAAGTGGTTATTTTTGTTGTTTTTGAGTCGCCGTTCTTACATGAGCGTCGCAGATTTGAACCCACTGATGTGTAATTTGTTGATTTGATCAGGGTTATGTGTACGCGGTCGGGGGAAATGACGGCGTTGCATCACTGTCCAGTGTGGAACGGTTCGACCCTCATCTAAACAAATGGACAGATGTGCGAGAAATGGGGCAGCGGCGCGCTGGAAACGGTGTCAGTGAGCTCAACGGATGCCTCTACGTTGTTGGTAAAGATCAGAATTTGTATTTGATATTCTCAATTTAGACCTCATGTGACCTGAACAGAGCTCTGATGGATCGATGTGTTTGTCTGAAGGTGGTTTTGACGATAATTCTCCACTGAGCTCAGTTGAGCGCTTCGACCCCAGGATGAACCGCTGGGAGTATGTGGCAGAGTTGACCACACCGAGAGGTGGAGTCGGTGTTGCCACAGTGATGGGGCGTGTCTTTGCGGTAGGAGGGCACAATGGAAACATCTACCTGAACACAGTGGAGGCCTTCGAGCCCCGGATGAACAGGTGAGATATAAAGATTCTGCAGAAGATGGTTGTGATTTTCAGGTGGAATCAGCTGTTTGTGTGTGTTTTTGCTCAGATGGGAGCTGGTCGGCTCTGTGTCTCACTGTCGGGCCGGTGCAGGAGTCGCAGTCTGTTCCACTCACATCAGTCAGATTCGGGACGTCGGCCAGGGCTCCAGTAACGTCGCCGACTGCATGTAGCCACACCCTCTTAGTCTGACACACTCCAAACACCCACGTTCAGCTTTACCGTGGCTCTGAAATCAGCCTTCTGGTTTCATGACAAGAGACGCTGTGTTTTTGCTTTGATTTTGTGTCAGTGGAAAGTGTTTTTTCCTTCTTTTTTCCAGCGGTGAGATCATGTGATCACTGTATCTGACGATTGTGCTGATTTGTGCTGCAGGTTTTTCTCTCTTCTTAGACATTAAGAAATCTTCAGTAAACTAGACTAAAGTGTTCAGACATCAGAACTGAGGTTTAGTCCTCTGAATATCCATGACATGAATTCAGCGAACGGCAGTTTTGCGGTTCCTTGTGTGTTTGAAAGACAGAATGACATCAGATACTTGTAAATGCACAAGTTTAAAAGTCACTCCTTTGTGACTTCAGGACCCAAAGAACGATCAAAAAGGAGATTGTTCTGTAGTGCGTGCGTACAATCACAGACACGATCAGGACGAAATGAGAGATTCATGAGTGCTAGCAGAACGCGTGTGATAGTGACGCTTGTGTTGTGACGCTCGTCTCATGACTTCTGAACCCTGAATAACATCCAGACTGGTTTCAGGTTTGTGTCGAACAGTTATACGTGATGAAGACTTGAGCTTTTCACTGCCAAACGTGAAGCTGGACGGAAAGCCGAGAAGCTCAGAGATGCGTTTATATGTTACCGTTGTGTATTACAAATGTAAAGCTTTTTCTGGCTCGGTTTTATTGCGTTCATCGTTATACGTGATTTAGTTTGCCGTGAAAGCAATGTTTGCATTTGAAACAGATCAGTTATACAGTGAGGACACACATTGAGGTTTTTATGTATGTAGAAATGTTTTGTGTTTTTGTGAGTCTTATTTGAAAATGATTTATAAATGAAATATGAAATTATTTATTTTGTCTAATGCATCTCTTTTTCCTCCCTGCTGTTAAAATGTTGATATTGTTGAAATGTTTTACATTATACTGGTGTCACAGATGTTTAACATGTGTAACTAACAAATATAATATTCATACAGTGGTTTATGTAACATCTGTGCAGCTCCACAGGACAGAATAACATTATCAGTTGTAGCAGCGTTTCTGTACCTGCTGATTTAAATGCAGTGTATTTGATTGATATTTATCTGTCTGAAGCATGACACTTTATAGCATATTCACCCATGCGTACATTTTACTGTTTTGCTCAATATCATTTATTTATTTCATTCAGTTTTTCCTTTGTGACTTTTTGTCTTTGTAACAATTAAATAAAACAGAAAACCAAAGTCTCCTTTTCTGTTTTCTCTGTTTCTAAAACCATGTTAAGCTCCTGTTTTGTCAAAGTTTCATGAGATTTCCGTTTTGTTTTAATGTGAATATAATAAACTGAAGTGTCTTTCACTCTAATACCTTTAGCAACACTAAACAGATTGTCTAACATCAAAAACAATGTCCATGTGTGCAGTGTTGTTGAGTAATTTGCATTCTAGTTTTGTATTTGCTGCTTTTTATTGTTTTCTAACAATTTCGCAGCTATAAAAAGGTTAAAGAGTAACAAAAAGATAAAAGATTTTATTCAAAGTATATTGTCCTAAAATATGTGCTGTTGTAAGGGTTATGAAAGAACTCTTTGGACTTTGAAATTTGAATATTTTTAAAAGAAGACAAAGGAACGGATCTAACCAATGTGTACAGCTTCATCAAAACTTAGTTGTGGTACTGATGTAACCATATTAAGAGACTTTAGTTTGTTTTTCTACATCTGGATCCAGTTCTGTCATTAAAATGAACATTTGTCCATTTGGTTCTGAATTTAAGGTTCAAACATCAGTGCAGTAATTCCTGACCAAAACGTCAGTCTTTTCCTCCATTAGTGCTTATAAATACAATAAAACTGCAATTAACAATTTAAACAATTTAACAGTTTTTTTTTGTTTTTTTTTTTAGATTTTTCTCCAGGTCCAGCTGAGATGGTCTGTCTTATAGAGGTTAGATTCTCAGACACTAGATTTCATCAATTCTGACATGGACAGTGGGTCTCCTTTGGGTTCTGGTTAATAAAGAAATAAAAGTGTCTGTGTTAAAACAAATATCTGATATTGCAACCATGTTGATGCTCAGTTCCAGCTGCATTCTGTGATGCTCTCAGACCATCTGTTTACTGACCAGAGCCATTGAGACAGAAAGCCAGAGATTTTATGATAAAATTAAATCTCCTTCTCTCTCTAAATGACCACTTTTGACCTCAAAAATAAATCTTTTTAAATACATATAAGATGTGCAGACTGAAATGTTTTTGCTAGAAATTTAGTGTTTTATTTAAAACATGCTTTTGTAAATGGAAAATCAAACTCTTTTATCCCCTTCACTTTTATCCAGTAAATTTATTCACCTGTTTAGTGTTAAAGGAAGACAGGTTTAAGTGCGTCGATTCAGTTTGGTGGCCATATAGAAGATAACATGTCATGTGTTTTTGAGTTTGATGTCAAATGAATATGTTGGACTTTAACATGCGGCATCAGATGACCATGTATGTTTTACAGTTTAATCTTTGGACTCTGATGAAGGTGAAAAGAACCTTCAGTGTGTGATGATGTGCAGACGTCCAGAGAACAGGCGTGTGGACGAACAGAATGATAGGAAAATAATACTGTTTCAAGTTACAGGTTTAAACGGATTCCTAACTAGAATGTTTTTGTTTGTCTTCATCCTCGTTGGACTCATCCATTCTGGTAAGTAGTAAATTTAATAGAATAACCGATTTGTAGAATGGCAAAAGCTTCATTCTTTGTTAATCATGACTGATTCTCTCTATCAGTATCGTTCAGAATCAGCTGCTCTGTAATTCAGTGTTGACATATTTCAGATGTAAGAACATCAGCGAAATATTTCCACTAGTTCTTCAGAAGCACAGTCTGAAATTGAGTTTAACCTTATGGCTAAACCCTATAAAAAAACAAACAAGTAATTAACACGAGATGAATCTGCATGCGACTCTTTCCATGAATAGGGTTCAAAATATGGTCTGAAAAAAATCAGTTTTCAGTAAAAGGTAAGCTGAAACACGTGCTTAAACTTCTGACAATGTTGATCATCAAACCAAATATTTTAGATATTTTAGCCTTACTTTTTAAAACCTATGTAGCTTTTTCCAATAAACTTTGAATAATAATTTAACAAAATAAAGTAGCATGAAATAATGCTGGTAGTTGTAAAAAAAAAACATGGGAAACAAAAGTGTGCCATATTTGTGCTCCATGTCTTTGCTGCTGTTTTTTTTTTTTTTTTTTTTTCTCAGGGTCATCTGACTTTGTACAGTTTACAGTACAATAAATGATGTCTCTTTTCTACAGTTGATTTGAATCATGTGATTATGACACTTACATATTGACCATTTCAGTAAAACATTAGCAGTGACATTCATGTTTCAGCATCTTAGTCATGGGACTATTTATAATGGAAAATTTGATCATTATCATTTGCAAGCAGAAATTTAACCCTAACCATAACGATTTGCCTTAGAGGAACTGTTTAATGAAGTTATTAAGTTCAGTCTGTGAGGAATACATAATTTCTCTCATTTGTCCTCTTTTTCATTATTGTCCTCATGATGTTTATGATTAAATATGAGAAACGCATTGTTTTCTCCAAGGCTTCAGTCAGTGTGAGGAGGGCTGGCGGCCGTATGAGGAGAGATGTTACTTCTTCTCCTCAGACATGAAGACGTGGCACGACGCACTGGAGGATTGTGTCAGCAAGGGAAGTAATCTGATGAGCATCAAGGACATCCATGAGCGGGTGAGACACACACAACAGTAACAGTGAGAAACAATGACATTAACAAATGCATTGGAGACGTCACCCTTCTGTTCTGTTCAGACGTGGGTCCGGACGCAGATCGGAACCTCCATCTTCTGGATCGGACTGAATGACGTGGCATCAGAGGGAAACTGGGAATGGAGCGATGGGAGTGTTTTCTACCCTTACCTGTCGTAAGTCAGATAGTCACTCTTACGACCGATTTCTTCATTGTGTAGCTCTGCATTGTGCAAATGAAGAGAAGCTGCTGTTGACAGTCTTCAGAGTTTTTGCAGGAACACATGGTTTCTATTTTGAGAAATAGATGCAGAAGTTTCTCACACTGATCACTAAAATGATCCTTCAAATATCTTTTCATTTTTACAGTGTAACATGTAGTAATAGGCCTATATATTTGAAGTCCTGTGTAAGGAGTTTGGGATTGAAAAATTCACATCCCCTATGACAGAAAAACACTTCTGTGAATTGCAGGTATTGGAGGGAGGGTCAGCCGGACAACTGGGGAGATAATGAGGATTGTGGGCAGGTTCAGGGCGCCAGTGACGGCAGATGGAATGATGAAACCTGCACAGCCAGACGGCAATATATCTGTAAACGACTAAACCGTACGTATGATGCATGTATCAACTCCATAGATCACGCATAAGGTTAGAGAGTCAGACTGGTAACCCGAAGGTTTCAGGTTCGATTCTCAATACTGCCAGGAAATGACTGAGGTGCCCTAGAACAAGACACCAAACCTGGGTGTGTTCACTATTCATTACTACTCCAAATGTGTGTGCACTAACTGGATGGGTTAAGTGCAGAGGACAAACTCTGAGTATGAGTTACCATACTTGGTCTTCATATGTCACTTTAACATATAGAGAGAGTTTATATGTGTGTGACATGTTTTCCTCTGTCTTTATCCAGCTAACCCTACTCCGCTCTGTGACACGGAGAACGGCTGGCAGCCCTTCGGCTCAAACTGCTACAAGCGAAAGGCGGGCATTCAGAAGAGCTGGGTGGCGGCTCGCAGCGACTGTGTCAGAGAGGGCGGAGACTTGGTGTCTATCACATCTTCTGAGGAAGAGCAGTACGTCACCAGCCGTCTGGACGTGTCCGCCTTTGACCTCTGGATCGGGTTTTCCACAATGGTGAGAATCATCAGTGTGTGTGTGTTAGATCTTCACTGGACTGCTCAAGCGTAATGAAATTTGTTGTATAATTGGTTGATAAACAACAAACATTATTTTTTATTTAGTTAAAAATATGCCAGGGCAAGACTACACATGTAAAATAATCAGAGCTCAAATAGCTGTGTTGCATCATGTTTCTGTCGTATGTGTTTTCTGCAATCACCTCCCTTCTTTTCACAGAAATGCACAACTTTATCCTGTCAAATTCAACCAAATATCACGACTTTTACCTGGTCTGATGCAAGTACTTCCACATACGTAAACTGGCCGGAAGGACAACCTGATCTCACGTAAGACAACTGTTAAACTAGTTATGGTACTCGGTTAGTTTTATCAGTGTGTTTCTCACCGTCTGAAGAGTCTATAATGAAATAAAGTGTTTCATTGTCGACCTGTGTGATGATAACTGAAACCGTCACTGTTGGATCTAGTGACAAAGCCAATGGCGTGTGCACTGCTATGATAAAAGAATCAGGAGAGGATTATGGAAAATGGAGAACACACGTCTGCCGTTATGAGCGACCTTACATGTGCAAGAGAGCTTTGAATAGTAAGATCCAGAGTTGTTTTGTCCCTCTGTGTTTATGCACTGAAATAAAGTATTTCGCATGATTCTGTTAGTCATTATAAATGTGCCTCAAACTGATTTTGGATCAGTGATACGTTTTTATGTTTCTGTCACTCCAGCCATTTGTCCTTCCGGATGGTTGAGTTTCTCAGGAAATTGTTACTGGTTGGTCAGTAACCAAAATCTCTTGACCAGCTGGTATCTGGCTCAGACCAAGTGCTTTGACATGGGCGCAAACCTCGTGACCATCAAAAAGTGAGAATACTGACTGAAGTTTAAGGGAGATTCGTTTGGATTGTAAAGGGTCACATACATTGTTTGTTTTCATCTCTAGTGAAGCGGAGCAGTTCTTCATTAATGCACAGTTGCCTGATTTTCACCAGGTAGATATACCTGATCTGTGGATTGGCATTTCAGGTGAGTGATGCATACAACCCTAAACCAGCTCCCACTGGAGAAAGAAAACCCTTTTGAAAGTGAACTTCAGTTCAAGTTGTTACTGTCCTGAACTGGGGTTTCAGAATGAGTATTTTAGCCAAACATCTGTCCTTGAAGACAATAAAGATGGTCTCTGATCAGAAGTACTATGATCTGCATCAGTTATCTGTATGTGAACAATCTTGGTGCTGTCTTTCTGATTCATAACACCATCAGATAAGGACCAAGATGGGACGTTTAGGTGGGTGGACAAAACTGCAGTTGAGTTTTCAAACTGGAGCCCAAATTTCCCTCAGAATACAGCAAATCAGTGGGACTGTGGCCAGATTTACACCGGTAAGATTATCGGTTGTCAGGAAGACACTCAATGTCACAATGTTAGCTTCAAAAGATTTTGAGCTGAATCTGCTTTTCTTTCTTGTAATAGGAAATTATGCTGGAAATTGGGAAAGTACCAACTGCTTTAAAAATCTTGGATACATCTGCAAGATGCCAGGAGGACAGAATGTGAAGCCCACATCAGCTCCAGGTGAAGTCCCACACTGAATGTACCGGCTGGTGTTTGGCTTTATGGTCAGGGGTGCAAAACTTAACCGATTTTAAAACTGCAGGAGATCACAGACATAATGACAGTTTCAACCAATTTTTTGCATTATAATCCTCTGAATGAGACTGTGAGAACACACACCTGTTGATTGCAGGAACGATTTCACAGTGAGACGAGATCTCACAGAAACTTCTTTTTCAAATATAGTCCTTAAAAAAAGATTTTTTGCCATGCCGTCATTTTAGGCCAGACTGCTTCACAAACGAGGGTTAATTCAACGCTGGATTTGCATGAAAGATTAACATGACTTCACAGACACATTCTGAGACACCAGAGACTTATATTACATCTTGTGAACGGGGTGTGTCAGATCAGAGCGACAAATAAAATGTGCAGGGCTGGGAGTCCTCCAGGACAGGTTTGGGAACCACTGCAACAGAGGATTTTTTAGAAAAAAAAAGGTTTGTGCAAGCCTAGAATCGGGCTGCAACGCACAACCCCCCCACAACTATATTCCGCCCCTGGATTCTGTGCTTTCTCTTTCTTTTCTTTTTTTTTTTTTTGCATTGAATGTGAAAGCAGTTCATTTAGCATAACAGTTGAATTAGTGTCAGTGTTGTGTTTTTACTATGATACATGTGAAGCTGGAGGTTCAATTAATGTTTTTCTGCAGATTCACACTGTGATGAAGGCTATCTGCTCTTCGGTGAACACTGCTATCACTTTGAGACCGAATCAGTCAAGACCTGGCAGGACGCAGAAAGCTACTGTGTGGCTCAAAATGGACACCTGGTCAGCATCCACAACCAGGAGACAATCAGTTTTCTGACAGGTGCAATGGCAGACAGAATGACCTCTATCCTAGAGATTCTCCAACAAAGAGTTTTACCCCTGGATCATTTTGCTCACAAAAGCTCACCGTAATGACGTTTTGTTTCTCACAGCTTACATGAGCAGATCTTCCTGGGTGGGTCTCAATGACATCGACAAAGAGGGAACATTTGTGTGGACCGATGGAACTCAAGCTGTAAGTTATCAGACCTTAAACTTCATCAAATGAACTGATACATCCAACTGCACAAAGTGAGAAAGCTTCTGGTGCCTACCTGAGAAATGCTGAGTTCAATCCTCACCCTGTAGAACGAGCAATGATTCTGGATCAGCTTTATTTTGAGTGTATGTGCTTCTCTGTAGGACTTCCTGCCGTGGGAGACGAACCAGCCTGATAACTGGCAGAATAATGAAGACTGTGTTCACATTCGAGGGACTGAGCACGATGATACAGGGAAAATCAACGACCTGCCCTGCACAGCCACTTACCCTTTCATTTGCCAGAAAGGTGGGAGCTTTTCTTGTTTGATTTATTGTTTACACATATTGTTCAATGCATTGTTTTAGTGAGTTACACTAGCCTTTCGTTAATCTACTTTATAGCCATCATGTTCTTCAAATCCATTCAGGTCCATGAAGTTCCTTTGGTGTGATTCTGAAATATTGATTTATCTTATTATTAACTATTTTTCAGCAAAAGGTCAAGGGCCACCCGCTCCCCCAACAACTGGTCCAGGTACAGATTATACATAAATATATACACATCCTGAAAATGTTAGCCCCTTAGTATATGCACATTCATCTTTAGGATTTTAGAAATCCAGAAAAATGTAAATCTAATAATACTAGGAAAAATGGATCAAAAATTAGGATTAGGGTTTTCAAAAGTTTGAGTTTTCAGTCCCCCAGAATGCCATTATTGTGTAAATGAATGGCCAAAAGGCATAAAAAGTTTCACGTTTTTAGTTGAAAATGGAGTCATGTAAATGACCCCTAAGTGTCCAATTATTCCACTCTTGAACTTCTTATTTCCTTTACTGCTTCTGTCAGGCTGGAATGAGAAGTGCGGCTCCTGGGTCGCCGACCCGTTCAATGATTACTGTTACCTGTTTACAACTCTGTCCATGAGAAAGTGGGCTGACGCCCGTGCAGATTGTGTGAATCAAGGTGGAGATCTGATCAGCATCACCGAGCCGTTTGAACAGGGCTTCATCCAAGGTTAGTTTTGAACACAGGCATGCCAGTTACATTCAGAGTTTCTGAATGGACTTTTCCAGATCCTTTTACACTCAATTCTGACATTCACTCATCTCAGCTCAGATCCAGGCAGTTCCCACAGGAGTTTCCCTGTGGATGGGAGCTCATGACTCCATCACTGAGGGCGGCTGGACGTGGACAGATGGTTCTCCCTTCCGCTACATAAACTGGGCTGCAGGTGATGCTTTACGATGAGATGATGAAGCACCTTTTAAGCTTTTTGTTTCATTTATCCAATTTCAAGTTAAATGGAGAAGATAATCTGCACATTTAATTGACTGTTAAAGGAAACCCTGATGATTATTACGGTGAAGACTGCCTGTCCATTCTGATAAACTCTGGAGCGTGGAATGACGATAACTGTGAGAATAAGAGAGGATATATCTGCAAGCGTCGTGGTGTGTTCTGTTGCCCCATTCATACCTACAGAAATGAGATGTAATGAAGTATTGATAGTGTTTAGAAAACGTCTCCTCTCTTTTCAGGGAATACACCCGAGCCTCCTCCGCCACATGACGGTGCGTTTGGCTTCTGTTTATTATGTGACGTGCAACTCTAGAGCCTTTCTGAATTCTGCTTGTCTTCTTCTCTAGGTTTCTACACCGCATACGCCTGTCAGGACTCCAGCTTGGTCCTTCACTGCTCCCAGAACAGCGTCATCAACATCCAGTCGGCTTTTTACGGACGCCGCAGTGACAAGATCTGCCCATATGGAGACGGAGCCTCTGGTAACTCACAGCACTAAGAGTGTAAATGAGTAGGTTTCAATTGTTCGTACAGGATTTCTGACGTACTGATGAACTTTCAGGTGTGTGCACTGTTGAGGGAACGCTGGCTTTGGCCAGGAATAACTGCGATAACAGAGAGTTCTGTTTCCTGTTTGCACACGCTGAGACTGACCCCTGCCCGACCGTCTCCAAATACCTGGAGGTGGTTTTCAGCTGCGAGCAGAACGGTGAGAGAGGACCTGAATATGAATGAAAGAAATGTTGGAAATGCTTGAAGTCACTGTCTGTTTTTTACAGAACATCATCCCAATTAAAAAGAGGTTTAGATGAAGAGGGAGAAAAACCTTGAGAGGAAGAAGAACTTCTAATGCAGTAGTAAATGTTGCAATAGATGATCTTGATGATTCTGTGTTTCCAGTGTGTTTGAGAGGGTTGGGTGTGGAGGATGGAAACATCACTAATTCAATGCTTTCGGCATCATCATCTCTCAGTGGAAAAGGGCCGGATAAAGGTCGTCTGAATGGGAACTCGTGCTGGATGCCCTCTGCTTCCGGTCTGTCTCCTGAATCACCCATAATAAGGTTTTAGATATAAGTCCTTCACATCTCCTCCCTGACATTCAAACTCACACTGTGTGTTTCAGCAAACTCCTGGATTCAGGTGAATGTGGGTCAGCTGAAGAAGATCACCGGGGTCGTCATTCAGGGCTGCCCATCAACAGATCACTGGGTTACTAAGTTTAAGATCCAGACCAGCACAGACGGCCTGAGCTGGAATGACTACAGCAGTGACGGAGGGGTAAAATCACACACGCACATACACACTCATAGTTGTTCTGAGGAGCATCTATGCATCTATCTGTGAAAAGATCAGACATGTTGAGTTCATGCGATGCTGATTCTGTCACAGGAGTATCCGGGTTCTGTGGACAAGATGACTCCAGAGACACGCTTGTTGGGCACGCCGATCTCTGCACAGTACATCCGGGTTCTGCCGCTGCAGTGGAATGGTCAAGTGGGATTGCGTCTGGACATTCTGGGCTGCGTACCGGACTGTGAGTTCAACAGAAGCTTGATTCCTAAGATGAATTTGTTGTTGTGGCTCTTTTAAACTGAAATAGAACTATAATTCAGAGTGTATTAAAACAATCTTCTTCCTCTTTTTTGGGTTGTTACTGTTTCTTCAGATGCTGTTTCTTGCCGTGCAAAACCCAACCTGGACCACTCCATAGACAGAATGACGTAATTATTGAGTTTATGAACATCTGAAACACTGCACATCTGGTGTCTCCATTATTGAACACACCTGATTCAAATAATCAGCTTGTTAGCAGAGCGATAACCCTAACGCTGGACATACAGTGCTGTGGAGTCACAAGCACTCATCTAAATCCTTTATAGTGCATGATGTAGAACAACTGTTATAGATTTACGTTTTACTTTGAATCACATTTAAACAGTGTTGGAGAAAGTTAATGCTCACATTTAGTCAAGAACTACAGTAACCATCATGTTCACACACAACGCCACTTACTCACGATTCTCTCAACATGGGGACAGGAGAGCTGTCAGTCAATACATGGGAAAACAAAGTAACTTGTTATACTTATTTGAAAAAATAACTTAGATATTTTGTTGTTCATTTAAAAGTAATGCGTTACTTTACTAGTTAATTGAAAAAAGTAATCTGATTAGATAACTCAAGTTACCTCCAACACTGCATTCAAAAGCATTTCTCTTTGTGCTCTTGTTGGTTTCAGGGTTCACTGCCCTGCTGGTTGTGCCAGGGAGGCCTATTCTGTGTATGGGACAGACATGTATCGCGGGGTATGAGTATAATAAATTATAACCCGACTCCTCAATTCTAGTGTAAGTGAACCAAATGCTTCAGTTGAGCATTTTTCTCATTATTTAGGACTCTAATATCTGTGCGGCTGCGATCCACGCTGGAGTGGTTCTGAATGACATCGGAGGAGACTGTACTCTGCTCAAAGCTGACGGTCAGAACTTCTACAGCGGATCCACCAGGAACGGCATCGTCTCCAGACAGTAAGTCTCTTCAGTCATCTCTGGAATACCTGCGGACGAGTCGGATATAGAGTGAAATGTGCTGTGTGTGTGTCTCAGGTCCGATGGGCTCTACTCTGTGTCCTACCACTTTACTGACGGAGGTGAGACAGAGTCTTCTAACTAACCACAACATCATTCACTACTGCAAAGCTTTGAATGGTGTGTCTCTTTCAGAGTTGAGGTGTTCTGGTCCAGACTGGTACGAGTTTGGAGAGTTCTGCTACAAGCCATTCGAAGAGAAGAAAACGTGGCATAATGCGCGGACGGCCTGCAGGAAGCTGGGAGCAGATCTGGCGTCGATCGTGTCCATGACGGAGCAGAGTTGGCTGGAGAGCTACCTGTACCTGGGTACGTGTGTTTATTAGCTTGTTAGGGTACAAATAAACACACTGATTATGACTGAAATCGCAGCTAAAATCCTCTTCAGCTTCATTATAAGTAGAGAGACGCTGCCAGGTAAATTCACACACAATCACTCTCTCACTAATGCATTCATATAAATGTAATCTTTACTGTGCTACTTCATCTGTATCTGATTTAGAACGAGCAGAAATTTGTGAGAGACCTGTGTTTGAGTTTCAGCTCGAGGTTCAGGCTTATTTGTTCATTAATGACGTCATCAGTGACTAAAATCATCACATAAAAGTCTTTTAACCCCTTGTGTCAAGTGTAGTCACCTGTGAGTGTGTGTTTGTGTCGATTTCCTCTTTGTCCTGTAAAACAGCCACCAGTGACATGTGGATCGGTCTGAATGATCTGGGCTTCTCGGGTTTGTTCTCGTGGTCAGATCATCATGAGGTCACGTTCACATACTGGGCTCCCGGAGAACCCAACAACCACTTGGGCTTCGATGAGGACTGTGTGGAGATGTACTATGAGGTACTGCACTTCATTTACTGACAAACAGATGTCTAGAATGAAACACAGGAGCATGAATGTCATCATAATGCTTTGCACCTCAGACGGGCCGATGGAATGACGTCACCTGCACGGACCTGAACACCTATATCTGTAAAATGCCCAAAGGTCACTATCCTCTGCCCTCCGTCCAGCCCACCATCTACGGCTGTCCTCAGGTCAGTCCTGCGCTCTCATGGAGGCACAGCTGTGACTCTGAAACTGTCCAGCTGACCGTGTGTGTCTGTTCTGCAGGGCTGGGATGTGTTTGAATATTCGTGCTATTGGTTTGAAGAAGCTGCTAGAAGCCGCGAGGAAGCTAAAGCGTTCTGTGAGAGTCGAAACAGCACACTGCTGCATATCATGGATCTGTGAGTGTGTGTTCATATCCACTTGGTGTCTTCCAGTCATGAACTTCTTCTGTACTAGTAAAGCTGTTGTAACTGGTTCTGTTGCCTTCTGCAGGTATGAACAGGCTCATTTCACAGCTCTGATGGGCCGATACTCTGGCGACTGGTGGATCGGGCTGCGGGCAAGAGGAGGTGTGGCGGGAGTCGACTATTACTGGGACAACGATGCTTTAATAACCTACACCAACTGGGGCCGCAATGAGCCGAGTAATTCAACTCAAGCTTTCTGTCCTATTCATTACACCTAAAGTTTAAGACAAATGACATCATTGTTCATAAACCAGATTTCATTATCATCTTTAGATAACGATGCTGGATCATGTGTCACTATGACGACAACCCCACTGGCAGGATTCTGGAATAACAAAAAGTGTGAAGAATCATTTCCGTTTGTGTGTGAAGCTCCACGTAACGGCATATCTCCGCCGACGCTAGCTCCGACTCTGCCACCGGTGACGGGATGTGAGAGCGGCTGGGGCGGAGAGCCTCACTTCAGAAACTGCTACAGGGTGATTAAGCTTCGTCTTCTAACAAAGGCGTTTCAGAAACGCAAGATATTAAATTTTAGTTTACTGCAGGCCAAGCATGTAATTGATATCCAAAGGCCTTCCTTTAATTATTTGGCTAAAGAAACTGCTATATAATGTTGAAGGGAAATAGCCTAGATATGGACTGCTTGTTTCACAAGCCCTTAATTAATTGGATGTGATCATCTGGATCAATTCTGATTGTCAATGGCAATTACAATATGGGTTAGACTGAACATCTAGTGCCTTGGTTGTCATTGCCTATCAAATAACAGAAACCACGTTCTCCGGTTAGAGAGAGAGAGTGGGTGTGTTAAATGGAGTTCATGTAATCCGTTAAATGGCCATTCATGTCGCATGATGTTTCAGAGAGCTGCGTGCTGTTTGTTAAAATATATGTTCCATGTTTTAAATGTCTTCTTGTTGATTTATTTGAGTTTGTGCTTCTGCAGTTGTTCACAGTAGACTTTCCCCAGAAGAAGAGCTGGCAGGGGGCGAGAGACGACTGTCTGGACCGTGGCGCCGAACTGGTCAGCATCCACAATCCCGAGGAGGAAATTTTCCTGTCCAGCTATTCGAAGGGAAAGACCAAGTGGATTGGGCTGAGCGTCAACCTGGTGGAAGGAGGTTTGTTTGCTCACTGCTGATTTGCTCAGGTAAATAATTCTGAGTTTGACCTGTGTCTGACCGTTCTTCTCTAAGGTTACCGCTGGAGCGACGGGACGCCTGTCAGTCACACAAACTGGGGTCACGGCGAACCCAATGATCACAATGGGCGAGAAAACTGTGTGGAGATGGTGACCACCGACAACGGGACTTCCTGGTGGAACGACCTGAATTGTGACGCCCACCAGGACTGGATCTGCATGATTGCCAAAGGAAAGAAACCGATTATTCCACCGGAGCCTCCGTCCCCCGTACCAGGTAACTCTGGAAGCTCTTTTGACCAATGAAACTCTTTGTGTACTCCATTTCTGTGGTCGGAGTTCATGTTTGAAAATATTTTAGGAAATTCAAAACTATTACTTTGCAAAATCTGGAGCAAATACCAAAAAAAAGAACATGTGCATGTGGGTCTGTATTGTAAAAAAGGCGTTTGTTTATTTTCTTTCAGCTCCAGAGTGCGGATCGAACCCGGGCTGGAGGAAGAACAATGGCATCTGTTATTACTATAATGACACGGATATCGTGGACTTTCACATGGCCCTTGTGAGATGTTATGAAGAAAAAGCTCAGCTGGTGTCTATCGCTGATGAAGCCGAGCAGTCTTATGTGGTCAGCCTGGTACGGCTCCAGTGTTTTCTGTTCTGTTCTCTTTTGAATGTTTGATCAACAATGCTCAATTGCACTAACCGTTTAACCAGTTTTCTTCTCTGTCTCTCTATTAGTTTCATTTGTTAGCAGCCATTCTCCACAAATGACATTAAAAATGAGTAAAATCATTAGTGAGATGTGGATCTGATTTGATGTTGTTGTTTTCAGGTGGGCACTGGTCGGGCAGCGGCAGCCTGGATTGGCATGAGAATGTTCGGGGTTGTGGGTGGAGAGTATTTGTAAGCCTTAAACATTTGAGTATTATTAGTGCTTCCACAGGTGTGTCTTTTACATATTCTTGGGCATGACGGTCAGTTGTTTCTCTGTGCAGGTGGGTAGATCTGTCTCCGGTGACATACGTGCACTGGGGTCCCGGAGAACCTAATGATGCCAACGGAGAAGAGCAGTGTGTCCAGATGAACAGACATCCAGGTGCTGCTCATGCACAAACATTTATTTATGCTAATGTACATGCTCTTGTACTTCATCTTGACATACCTTATAAATATTAAACTTTACTAAACTCTAAAACTTAAATTATTATTATTTTACTGCTGTGCTTTTGAAAACCCTAACAGTACACTATCATCTCCTTTTCTTGGTTTATCATAATGCTGCCATTTAATAAATTTCTTTCTTTTTTTTTTACCTTTATTTATATATCTATTTTTACAATGTAGATTGTGTCAAAGCAGCTTTACAGTGATAACTGGTACATTATTTTGGCTGCACAGCAGCTCTTAAAGAATAGTGTCAATGCAGGTAGATCAAAGCACTGTTGAATATCAAATATCAATTGTCAAGTGTCCCCAACTAAGCAAGCCAAAGGCGACAGCGGCAAGGAACCCAAACTCCAACAGGTGACATCAGGTGGCAAACAGGTGGCAAACAGGTGTTAAAATGGAGAAAAAAAACCAGGCTTAGTCGGGGGGCTAGTTCTCCTCTGGCAAACAGTGCTTTGTTACGACTCAGGTTGCTATCATAAGTCAGATAGGATCGCAACATTCAAAGTATTTAATTCAGTTCCATCCAGCTGAGGATCGTATTCATCACACCGGTATGGATGGTTGTTGAGGAGATGTGCCACTGGTTGTCATGTTGATGAGGCCTTCACAGTGGATGATCTAGTTGACTCAATCTATGCTGATACTTCAGGGCTGCGTCGTGGTCGTGTCAAGGCGCAGGTCATTGGTCTCACCTGGATGCGGCCCGGATCCGGTTGACTACGGTAAACCTCGGGATAAACAGAAAGACTAATATTAGTGTAGATGCCATTCTTCTTCTGATGTAACGAGTACATCTGGTGTTATTGGAAGTGTTCCCGGTTCCGGCTGACCTAATATATGCAGCCTAATAATCCTTTAACGGATTTGAAAAAATAAATTGATAATGTGTTATGTGTATGCCAGGTTAAAGAGATGTGTTTTTAGTTTAGATTTAAACTGACAGAGTGTGTCTGCTTCCCAAACAATGCTAGGAAGATTGTTCCAGAGTTTAGGTGCCAAACAGGAGAAGGATCTACCACCTGCAGTTGATTTTGATATTCTAGGTATTATCAACTGACCTGAATTCTGAGATCGCAATAGACGCGAAGGACTATAATGCATTAATAGCTCGCTCAGGTACTGGGGAGCTAAACCATTTAGTGCTTTGTAGGTAATTAGCAAGATTTTAAAATCTATACGATGTTTAACAGGAAGCCAATGCAGTGTTGACAGAACTGGGCTAATGTGGTCATACTTCCTAGTTCTAGTAAGAACTCTAGCTGCTGCATTTTGTACGAGCTGTAGTTTATTTATCAGGCGAGCAGAACAACCACCTAGTAGAGCGTTACAGTAATCTAGCCTTGAGGTCATGAACGCATGAACTAACTGTTCCGCATTTGTCATCGAGAGCATATGTCGTAATTTAGATATATTTTTAAGATGGAAGAATGTGGTTTTACAGATGCTAGAAACATGGTCTTCAAATTAAAGATTGGTATCAAAGAGCACACCTAGGTTCCTAACTGACGACGAAGACTTAACAGAGCAGCCATCAAGGTTATTATGTGAGGAAGTTTTTGGTCCAAAAATTAGAATATCTGTTTTTTCTGAATTTAGTAGTAGGAAATTACTGGTCATCCAATTTTTTATATCAGCTATGCATTCCGTTAATTTTGTGAATTGGTAAGTTTCGTCAGGGCGCGAAGAAATATAGAGCTGAGTATCATCAGCGTAACAGTGAAAACTAACGCCATGCTTCCTAATGATATCTCCCAAGGGTAGCATGTACAGAGTGAAAAGCAATGGTCCTAGTACTGAGCCTTGTGGTACTCCATATTCAACTTGTGATCGATATGACCTCTCTTCATTTACTTCTACAAACTGATAACGGTCAGATAAGTATGATTTGAACCATGACAATGCAATTCCACTAATGCCAACATAATTTTCGAGTCTGTTTAAAAGAATATTGTGATCAATAGTGTCAAATGCAGCACTAAGATCCAGTAACACTAATAGAGAGATACAACCACGATCTGATGATAAGAGCAAATCATTAGTAACTCTAATGAGAGCAGTTTCAGTACTATGGTACGGTCTAAATCCTGACTGGAAATCCTCATAGATACTATTTCTTTCTAAAAAGGAACATAGTTGTGATGATACTGCCTTTTCAAGCATTTTTGACAGAAAAGTGAGATTTGAGATTGGCCTGTAATTGACTAGTTCTCTAGGATCAAGTTGTGGTTTTTTAATAAGAGGTTTAATAATAGCCAGCTTAAAAGTTTTTGGTACGTATCCTAGTGATAAAGATGAATTTACGATATTAAGAAGAGAATCTATGACCTCTGGAAGCATCTCTTTCAATAGCTTAGTCGGTATAGGGTCTAACATACATGTTGTTGATTTTGACGATTTAACAAGTTTAGACAATTCTTCCTCTCTTAAAGCAGTAAATGAATCAAATTTTTCCTCAGGGACACTACAATGCACTGTCTGACGCAATACTGTAGTAGACGGTTGCGTGGTTATAATTTTTTTTCTAATATTATCAATCTTGCAAGTAAAGAAGTTCATAAAGTCATTACTGCTGTGCTCTTTGGGAACATCAGAAGTTGAAGCTTTATTTCTTGTTAATTTAGCCATTGTATCAAATAAATACCTAGGGTTTTGTTTATTTTCTTCTAAAAGTTTTGAAAAATAGGCAGATCTAGCAGATTTTAAGGCCTTTGTATACTCAACAATTCTCTCTCTCCACGAAATGCGAAATACTTCTAGTTTTGTTTTCTTCCAGCTGCGTTCCATTTTCCTGGCTGCTACCTTTAGGGCCTGAGTGTGCTCATTGTACCACGGCGTTGGATTAATTTCTTTAATCTTTTTTTAAACGCAAAGGAGCAACTGAGTCTAATGTGCTTGAAAAGACAGAGGCAATAGTTTCCGTTGCAACATTGAGGTCTTCTAAGCTGTCTGGTATGCTAAGGCGATGAAACTGATCAGGAAGATTATTTATAAAGCGTTCTTTAGTGGTAGAAGTGATGGTTCTACCAAATTTATGGCAGGGAGGCAGTTTAGCTGTTTTGACTAAATGTAGTATACACAAGACTAGGTAATGATCTGAGATGTCGTCACTCTGCTGCAGAATTTCAACGGTATCAATATCAATTCCATATGACAATATTAGATCTAAGGTATGGTTACGACAATGAGTGGGTCCTGACACGTGTTGTCTAACACCAATAGAGTTTAGAATATCTGCAAATGCCAATCCCAATGAGTCTTTTTCATTATCTACATGGATGTTAAAGTCACCAACAACAAGGACTTTATCTGCAGCTAGTACTAACTCCGATAGAAAATCAGCAAATTCTTTGATAAAGTCTGTATGGTGTCCTGGTGGCCTGTATACAGTAGCCAACACAAATGTCAACTTACATAATGTTATGTAAAGTACCATCACTTTGAAGGAATTATACTTGAGAGACTTTTGACTAATACTGTAAATATTACTATAAATTACAGCAACACCTCCCCCTTTGCCTTTCTGACGAGGATTGTGTCGATAATCATAACCTTGAGGGCTAGACTCATTTAAAGTAATGTAATCGTCCGGTTTTAGCCAAGTTTCTGTCAAACACAGCAAATCTAGATTATTGTCTGTGATAATATAATTTACAATAAGTGATTTTGATGAAAGGGATCTAATATTTAACAACCCAAGCTTTATCATTTGTTTATCATTACTATCTCTATTTTTTATTTGTTGAACATCAATTACATTTTTACCATTAAATGGGTTTGGAAGTTTTTTGTTTTTACTAATTCGGGGTACAGACACAGTCTCTATGTGATAATATCTAGGTGGAAAAGTTTCTATGTGTTGGGAATTATCTGACTTCTGTAACGTGAGGCAGCTAGCAGACGGTCGGTTTAGCCGGTCTGTCTGCTTCCTGACCTGGGCCCCAGTTTGTCATGTTTCAGCTCTAAGACTAAGTGCCATATTACTAGAGAGAAGAGCAGCACCATCCCGAGAGGGATGAATACCATCTCTTTTCAACAGGTCAGGTCTACCCCAAAAACTTTTCCAGTTGTCTATAAACCCTATATTATTTTGCGGACACCACTTAGACAGCCAGCCATTGAGTGATGACAAACTGCTAACTATCTCATCACTCCGACGAACAGGAAGGGGACCAGAGCAAATTACTTCTCCTGACATTGTACTTGCGAGTTCACACACCTCTTTAATGTTAATTTTAGTGATCTCCGACTGGCGAAGTCGAACATCATTAGTGCCAACGTGAATAATAATTTTAGAGTATTTACGATTAGCATTAGCCAGCACACTCACCGTGTTTGTAGAGTGATCCGACTTACCACAGCTGTTTGATGAACGCGTTGAAAAAGGAGCGCGCGAGAGACTGATGACAAGTTAACAAGCTAGCGAGATGCAAACGCGTTGTAACAGCGATTTAGATTCAAAGATTTCAAGCTAGCGACGTCAGATTAATGTGGTAGGCAATATTAAATATAAGGTATTAATAATATAAGCAACAATGAATAAAAGTAAGAGATTAAAATCGAAGCTACAGATGCAAACCACTCTGAGCAGCGAGGCAGAAAGGAGCAATCGGGATGCTTTAATGGATGCTTGTGTAACAAATGAACATATATCAATATGTAACAAGTAACAAATTAGAATTATAAACCTTTTCTGAAATCATTACAAGAACTACAGCATGATCAAGAAGAAAAATAACACACAGTCCAAATGGAGTTTTAGTGCGATGGTTGAAAAACATTTAACCCGACCGCTGGGTTTGTCCATTTTCAACCCAAGCATTTTTTTAGAGTGTAGCTGTATATTTGCTTATCATATTTTAACACATATGATGTTATTAGGCTTTGAGATCAAAGTGGTTTAAATGTGAACGATTTTGTTTTCTCAATAGGTTCATGGAATGATGCGAACTGTGGACGTGCCAGTGCTGGTTATGTGTGTAAGAAATATCCAGGAAATGACCACACGCCTCCGCCTCCAACGGCATCATGGGACGGAAACTGTCCAGAGGGTACAGCTGATATAAAACAACATAGATGAATCAAGGACCGGCATTTAGTCATTGTTGATTAATGAGCACTGGTGCTCCAGTCCAGGATAATCTAGTGATGGTTCAGTGATTTTTTTTTTCGTCTTAGGATGGATGAAATTCCGCAACAAATGTTACATATTCAAAGGAAACCACTACCATCAGTCTGAGATCAAGACCAACTGGACTTCTGCGCGAGACTGGTGCCGACAGCAGGGAGGAGATCTCGCCGTCATCGATGATCAGAACGAAAACGGTACTTCATGAGATCTTATGATAATCTACGGTATATGATCTCTTGTTGATATGATTTCACTTGTAAAAAGAGTTGAGCCCTACAATGAAATTCCTCTCTTTATAATGATAGCTTGGTGCTAACTTTCTCAAAACCTCTAGGTAACGCAAGTCCAGTTCATGTTCAAATTTCTCTCCAGATTTTGTGGCCAGTTATCTAAGGGATCTGGTTGTGCCGGTTTGGATCGGTTTATCTGATATGTTGCATGAAGGGAAGTTTGCGTGGAGTGATGGAGTCAGTCCGGTCTTATACACAAACTGGGCCAATAAGGAGCCAAACAACGCTGATGGCCAGGTGAGAAATTACAGTTTTGTTGTAGTAGATCCATATGGGATCATTCAGTTCACGAGTTTGAATATGAATCAAATTTGACGAACAAGATGCTGAATTGGAATTTGAATTGAAAAGACAGGAAGTGGAATTTATTTCTCTATCTCTGTTTGCCTGTCTGGCCTATAAAACTGCAAGACTTTTCAGCCCTTTTAAGACCTTTTTTAAACTGACAGAGCTTTATCAACCCATCTTTCAAAATGTGTCTTGATTAGGGTTTTTATTTTTCAGCTAGGAAAAGTTACAGTTACTTAAATTGAAATTAACTTTCAATTCAGTTACTTTATTGACTTCTGTTCCTCGAAACTGAATTGTCAATCTCAATTCAGTTCTGAACTATGATGTAATGAATGCCAAATACTATAGTATTCTTCAGATGAAAGAAGTGGAGATGATGCTGAACTCTGGTGTCTCTCTCTCAGGAACACTGTACTTCTATCTCCCATAATCACCTGGTCACGGGCCGCTGGAACGATGAGCAATGTGACCATGAGCGAGGATGGGTCTGCTCCAGGAAGAAATGTACTTACATCTTCATTTGTGTCTTCATATTCAAATCTATCGTGTGATACTAGTTGATTAAACTTCAGCTCCAGGATCAGGGCTGGGAAACACATGAAAGGAGTTTACAGAGTTACCAAATCTCCTCTAACCCTTGACACTTGTGTCTCCTGCCATTTTCCGCAGCGAGCAGCATTCCCGTCCCGCCGCCCACGAGCTCGCCGTGTCCGTCCGGATACATCACCTGGTACAGCAACTGCTATAAGTTTATTTCAGAGCCCAAGACTTGGGAAGAAGCTCAGCAAGCCTGTGTGAAGGAGGGTGGGAACTTGGCCAGTGTGGACATGAGTTACGACCAGGCCTTCATATCCGGAGCCGTGCAGGAGGGCAAGACAGATGCCTGGATCGGACTTCGCCGACTGGTAAGATGATGATAACTACATAACTACATTACACAACAGACGGTGAGCAGATCTCAACTGTTGCACTTCTTCTTCTTCTTCAGCCTGACAGCAATTCCTACAAATGGTCCGATGGTTGGCCAGTCTTCTTCACTCACTGGGGTCCAGGAGAACCGACCAATCACAAGGGAGAAGGCTGTGTCAGCATGCACGCGCCCTCACACTTCATCCAGGGCACTTGGAACGACACGGCCTGCGATGATGCCAAGCCTTACATCTGCAAGATCACTAAAGGTAAAGCTGAGAAAAGCTGCTGACAAGCGTCAAGCCTTTCATATCCATTACAAACATCTGTCTGAATTCTATCTGCAGAAAAGCCTCCAGCAACGCCGGCTCCGGGCGACGGGAAGTGTTTGCCAGGCTGGTGGTCGTACGGACGTCACTGCTATTTCGCATATAACGGAAAAGTGGGTTTCTCGTGGCCAGAGGCGAGACACTTCTGCCAAGAGGTGAACGGGGGTGAATTAGCCTCGATTCACAGTCGAGCTGAGGTGGAATTCATCCGGAACATCAATTACACCAAGTACCACTATGTTTGGATCGGCCTGACCAGAGATCGTTCATGTATGCAACAGAGCCATTTATCTGTCTGTCGTCATGCATTAGCTGTATGAGATATGCTGATCATGTGCTGTTGATTGTGATTGTAGTTGGATGGGGCTGGACAGATATGACATCTCTGGGCTTCACAAACTGGGCTCCTGGAGAACCCAATGAAGCCGTTCACGATGGAGACTTTGGCAAAGAGAACTGCGTTGAGATGTATCATGACGGCACATGGAACGACAACAACTGTGTGCAAAAGAGAGGCTTCGTGTGCCGACACCGGCAATGTACATCACATCATCCACATGCCATTCGCTGACTCTCAATCAGTATTCAGTCTGACTCCAGTTCATCAGTTATGGTGTGCACACCAAAAGCAAATGTAATTATTTGTGTGAGTAGACAAAGTCAATGCAAAGACGCAAATAGATGCAAATTGCGGGAAGCGAATGACGCAAATTGGGAGATGCAAATGTGCAATATTCGAGATTCGATATTTGAAAAATTTCAACTTAAGCGGGAAATTCGTTTGACGCATTGTTGCGCAAGCCAATCGGCAAAGAGCTTATTGACACGTCCGGTTTAACACATCCGGTTGTGTCAGAAAATGGAGGACAGCATTATTGTAGCCGTCTACGGCCATCCCGAAATTTATGACACAAGTTCTTATTTATACAGAGACCGGACAAAAAAGGAGATAGCTTGGAGAAAAGTAAGCAAGGAAGTTGTACTTCCTTGGTAAGTGATGAAAATATGCGTCTTGTATCGTGAAGACACTCCTCTTTGCGCAATGTTTTTAATCGTGTGTATTACCTGATAAACAAGTAATCCCGCGAGTAATCTAGAGTGAGTAACACAATGCGAATATTATCTTTGCTTTTGGTGTGCACACACTATTACTTTTTAATGAAATCTGATGTTAGACATCTCTATATCTAAAACCTTGAGATAGAAAACTTTGACACATGAGTTGGCAAACACACACAGAGTTCAGAGAGACCTATGCAACATAATGTGGCCCAGATCCGGCCCACATCTTGTACATGTGGATTATATGCAGGCCAGATGTGGGCCGGATCTGGGCCACACTATGTTGCTGTCAGGGATGTGACGGGACTGAAAACACCATCCAGACCAGCCTGATCCCATGTTGTCTGAAACTGCTTCTAAATGCACTTTCTCTTGTTTTCAGATTATGTGACGGATGATAACGGGATTGTCATCCCAACTGACCCATCGGCCAGTGAGTTTATATCCAGAATTGTTTTAAATACACTCATTTGTCTTCATGTGTTGTTGTTGTAAGGGAATGTGTGGTTTGTGACGCAGCAGACAGCGGTCTGATCGCCGGGGCTGTTATCGGGACGATTGTGTGTGCAGCGCTGATCCTGGCCATCATGTACTACGTCTTCAGTGTGAAGGGTCTAAGACCAGGAAATGTCAGCATCTTCAAACAAGAAAACAAGAATATTGATGTGGTAAGTTTCATTGATTTTGATGACATCTTGTTGTAGCTAAAGTGACCAAACAATGTTCTGCAAGTTTAACCTGAATAAAAGTGCTCATCATGTGCTCAACATGTTTAATGCAGAATAAATACTGACATCTTTTTATAATCTGTTAACAGCCTGCGTTCACTAACCCGAACTTCCCTGGAGAATCTGAAACATGATCTGCGTGAGATTCATCTGCTGCTGTACAGAAACTAAAGGAACATGAATCAACAATCAACACTGAAACTCAATCATACAAGCATCTTATTTTCCTGTAGATTCAAATTTTTTTTTTTTTTTTTTGTGTATCTGTGTTTGCATTCTTGTTCACGTTTTGTAATTGTTTTTACATTTGTTGTGATAATGTTTATTGTACAGATGTTTCTTGAAATAAAAATGTGGACTTGCTTTATATTTCTGAAAAACAGCATCAGATATTCTTCAAAACTTTATCACAATTTAATAAAGCGTGTCTTTGATTGGCAGCTGGTGGAGGCGGTGCTAAAACAAACCCAGAACATTTCAGAAAACACAAATCCAATCAATCTCCAATGAGATCACAAAACATTCTGATTGTCATGTTTAATTGGGTAATGCAGAAAGATGAACTGAAGAGCTCCTGTATGAATCGAATCAATACTTTTTGTTAAAGGAACTCGTTTATAGCCATTAGTGAAAGTGGCCCTCCTGTCATTAACAATCAGGTTGTTAAAGTTAGGAAAGTTTAAATATCTTGGACGACTTTTTTTTTTTTTTTTTTAAACAAAAATCTGAATTTTATTTCAGTTTATATGTACTAGACTGTTCTGTAATCTTTTTGGGAAATGAATGTTTCGGTCCTTGAGATGGTTTAATTCTTCTTCAGTGTTTAATCAAGTCATCTTCATTTATATAGCGCTTTTTCAATACAATATTTTTGTTATGAATAAGCTGTGAGGTGCCAAAGACAAACGAGAACAGAATAATAAAGGATAATAAAGATTTAATTCAATTCAAATGGATCCTGAGTCCGTCAGCTGAACTCAGTCACCAGAAAAAAGGCTACAAGGCACCAAAACTACACGTTTTTCACAAACACAATGTGACGCACAAACACATTTTTAATTAAGATTCGTCAATTAATCAAATTAGACTTCTGCTCTTTATGAGATTTGATAAGTTTGTAGAAAACCAACCCAAAATCCCACTGCACAATCAAGGGGTAGAAAATAATACAAATTGTTTCATTTTGATAGTCCATTTCAACAGTATTTTAATCTTCCAAAGTTCTCCGAAAACAAATCAAATCATAGTCTGGGTGTCGATCAACATCTGCTGCTCTGGACCAAGATTAAGTGGAAGAGGAAATACTGATGGAAACAGGAAATACTTAGTGCTCAATTTAAAAAGTGCCAAAGGATCTGACCAATGAGGAGTCGGTATCTAGAACAAGCAGCCAATCAATTGCCTGTTCTGAAAATCATTTCTGCGTTTGATCAAAAATTATATTAGAAATATCTACTAACACAAATAAATAATCCCTTCCCCCACCGCAAAAAAATAAATAAATCACAAACTATCTCCCACAAACATAACATTAAATAGAGACAATCATGGGAAAAGCTCCAGAGGTCAGGCCCATCAGCTGTACATACAAACAACTGCTGCATCATTTTCTGTGACTTCCACTGTTTCTCTAATAGGTCAAAGGTCACGTGATGATATAAATACTTGAAATCAAAAACATTTTCATTGCAATTCGACACTCTTGATCTGATCAACTAACCCTAAGAAAATACAAAAAGGCACTTGAAGCTCAGCAGCAGAACTGCGTCGTCACATGACTGAGCATGACGTTTGTTCAGTGCTGAAGAAGTTTCAGAATGATAGTTTCATGAGCCGTTAGTCGATCAATCTCTCTGCATCTGTGAATAAATAAAAGCTGCCGCATCTTCCCAGAATCCTTCATTCTCCTCTGAATCACATGACGGTGCTGCTGCTCATGATAGCGAGTGATCAGAGCGAGTTCTGTGTGTCGCGTCTGATCCAGTGGAGCCCGTGACGCACATATGTCACTAACGAGCTCATGGAGGCCGTCAGACTGAGAGGACCGACGGCTGAATCCAGCTCTCGCAGCAAACCTGCAGAAACACAACACTGCTGTCAACCACACACACTCACTATACACACACACACACACACACACACACACACAACTATATACACACACACACTCACTATACACACACACTCACTATACACACACACACACACACACACACACACACACACTCACTATACACACACACACTCACTATACACACACACACTCACTATACACACACACTCACTATACACACACACTCACTATACACACACACTCACTATACACACACACTCACTATACACACACACACACACACACACACACACACACACACACTCACTATACACACACACACTCACTATATGATGTTTTATTAACAAAGGTTGGGAAGGAGCATGTTCAGATAATTAACAAAAGGAGCACCTTCAGTTAATCAACTCAGTCATTGATAAGAGGTATACAGACAGCAGACTTACCTCTGTTTGTTCACACTTTATCAGCATCCCTCCACCACCCCATCTCCTCACTTCTAGTCCTAACTATTCCGATCTCAACCAGGGGGAGTACTCTCGGTTCAGGTACTACAACAAGTTTCTTCCCGGGTTGGTGACATCATAAACCCTGCAATTAACATAAACCCTGCCCACGGGAACACGCAACAAAGTGGGCGAGTTGTCTACACTGGATGCGCGCAGCACAACGCGATGTGTCAAAAGATAACAGAACCCATTATAATCAGTGATATTGTCTACACTGGATGCGGTGCAGAAGACAGCTTCCAGAGTCTACACGAGTTTTTGCACAAAGGCTATTACTGAGAGATGAAGCAGTTTCCACTTGAAAAGCAGAAGCTGCTGTTTATGAGGCCCAACCTGTCAGTACGTTTTATTGTTTGTACATGTCTTTTAAATGTATTATGTTGCTATTTTTTGGTTGCATCAAGGACGTGTCAAGGAGTCCATCAAGGAGTGTGCAGTAGCTAAATTCTATTGCATACTTCAACAAAAACCAACAAACGTCTATGTTCATAGACAGATAGTTGTTCATGCTATAAATTAAAGCTTTACTGTAGCCGAACACATGAGTAGTAGCATTTTTGTAAAGTGTAAAATGCTACTACTCAGTCATGTATTCGGCTACAGTAAAGCTTTAATCAGGATAAAACCGTATATTGAAAGCTAGCAAACAGCAGTAACATTTACAAGTGACAGCATATCTAAACACTTTGACACAAATATAATCGGAAATACTTACCATTCATAAACGTCCTTTAAAAGCCGTGCTTGCAGAGGTTCTGCTTGACCCTTTTCATCATTACTGCTATCTGGGTCTGATTCGGGCTCAAACTGATACGGCAATATAGACGCCATTATGTACATTTCCACCAAAGCACATATAACAACTAATGGTAAGGGGCGTGGCGTTTCCGGACGCTTCAGCGAATCACAGTACACTGGGCCAGCTAATATATGAAAATGCATCTTTTTTAATAAAACACTGTATTTAAGACATGTTAAACTGCACCCCATAAACACAATCAAACCATAAACCACCCCTTTAAAGATGCTCTGAAACCATGTGCATTATGGAAAGCACTATACAAATAAATCTGACATGACATTAAAGGTACACAAAGTAAAAAAGTGTATTTTGCGGAAGAACATAGTTTTGGTTGTACTTCAGCAGACTCTCCTCTGCTCGGCTTTTGTTTAAAACAGGCGATTCCCCGGAGGCTGGAGATTTAGCAGCTCCTTTCCTCACCTTTTCTATAACTAACCTGTGCCACTCCCACACCAGACACGCGTCAAAGCAGCAGGATTAATATTTTAATCCCTATTAAAACTGAACTTTGCATGATCTAGAGTTAGAGCTCTTACTAGAACTAGGAAGTATGACCTTTTAGCCCAGTTCTGTCAACACTGCATTGGCTTCCTGTTAAACATCGTATAGATTTTAAAATCTTGCTAATTACTTACAAAGCACTAAATGGTTTAGCTCCCCAGTACCTGAGCGAGCTCTTAATGCATTATAGTCCTTCACATCTATTGCGATCTCAGAATTCAGGCCAGCTAATAATACCTAGAATATCAAAATCAACTGCAGGCAGTAGATCCTTCTCCTATTTGGCACCTAAACTCTGGAACAATCTTCCTAGCATTGTTTGGGAAGCAGACACACTCTGTCAGTTTAAATCTAAACTAAAAACACATATCTTTAACCTGGCATACACATAACACATTATCAATTTATTTTTTTAAATCCGTTAAAGGATTATTAGGCTGCATAAATTAGGTCAGCCGGAACCGGGAACACTTCCAATAACACCAGATGTACTTGTTACATCAGAAGAAGAATGGCATCTAATATTAGTCTTTCTATTTATCCCGAGGTTTACCGTAGTCAACAGGATCCGGGCCGCATCCAGGTGAGACCAATGACCTGCGCCTTGACACGACCACAACGCAGCCCTGAAGTATCAGCAGAGATTGAGTCAACTAGATCATCCACTATGAAGGCCTCATCAACATGACAACCAGTGGCACATCTCCTCAACAACCGTCCATACCGGTGTGATGAATACGATCCTCAACTGGATGGAACTGAATTAAATACTTTAAATGTTGCGATCCTATCTGACTTATGATAGCAACCTGAGTCATAAAAAAGCACTGTTTGCCAGAGGAGAACTAGCCCCCTGACTAAGCCTGGTTTCTCCCAAGGTTTTTTTCTCCATTTTAACACCTGTTTGCCACCTGATGTCACCTGTTGGAGTTTGGGTTCCTTGCTGCTGTCGCCTTTGGCTTGCTTAGTTGGGGACACTTGACAATTGATATTTGATATTCAACAGTGCTTTGATCTGCCTGCATTGACACTATTCCTTAAGAGCTGCTGTGCAGCCAAAATAATGTACCAGTTATCACTGTAAAGCTGCTTTGACACAATCTACATTGTAAAAAGCGCTATATAAATAAAGGTGACTTGACTTGATCTCAGTATGTGAAAGAAGTTTCCTTTTTGCTTCTTTCCAAGTGTGGACAAACATTTATAAAAACACATTTAGCTCAGCTTCCTTTGACCTTTGACCCTTCTTACCGCTGCCTGAGTGCGTGAGATCATCGGCCTGTTCCCACGTCTCGTGAGCGCTCAGGAAGAGCGCCGTAATGCTGACGTAAGACGCCGCTGCCTGCTGGACAGGTTGAGGAATGACGAGCGAGCTGCCAGCGGCCGATGAGGAACTCCTGCAGGGACCGAACACAGAGAATAGCTGGTGAAGGGCAGGAAACGCATCATCACTGTGAATCACTGGGTGTGATGAGGACGCTCACCTGGACACGGAAGGAGACGCAGACCATGACGAGCTCTGAAAATAAACACACAGACCGTGAGGCGAGAGTCTGAATCAGTGCAAGAAGAAACGACACAGAAACACTAAAGACACACACTCTGAAATGATCGGCGAGCGTCCGCGAGTATCGCAGCGCTGAATCCCTTCTGTAGCGGAACATGGCCATCTGCAGCAGAGACTGGCAGCGCAGACTGCAGAACAAACATATATTCACTGACTGATGCTGATTCACACACACGTCTACGTCTCTGCTGTGCGCTGCTCTCACCACAAGATGAAGAAATCCCTCTCATGAGCCGCAGCTGAAGGATCCGTGTAGTTCTTCAGTTTGAGTATAAACCTGAACAGACAGAACGACATCATCATCATCACGCTACAGTTATAACTGATAAAACGGTGCGATCATTACATGATCATTTGCTATGAACAGCAGCTACACTAATTCTAACAGCGCAGCTCCAGTTTGGATCAGCCATTGCAATGATTTCAGCCGACGCAGACAACCGACCATATGCACTGTTCATAAGAACTTCCGATTTAATATAAACCAGCTGGAAAACTTCCTGTGAAATGTCACTTGTTGGTGTGACGGTATCTTCAACGTCCTGAGGTAGATTTAACAGCATGAATAGTGTAATATTAAGGCCCTGCTTACAGCTGGTATTAAGATGTGTTTTGGTCATTCGGATCACAAGCAGACGAAGGAGACATTCCCGTTTACACCTGGTGTTTTAATCCGTCTCTTTTGTCCACTTTTGAACCACTTCTGTCCTGATTTCTTCACGGGGAGGGTCTATGGGTGGGCAAATGTATGTTTTTTTTTTACAGATCTTTCGATCTAATGGACAAAATAACTCAGGCAATTTACATATGAACGCAACTGGAGACAACAGAAAAACATACAGAGAGCAGCAGCTTTTGTTTCTGTTCTGACAGCCGCAAGTCCAGGCCGAACACTGTGACAGAAATCAGGAATGGTGAGAGAACATTGTGCTTGGTACGTTTTTCATCTTCAAACCAAACTTGGGTCTTTAGCTGACAAAGTTTAAATCCCATCTGGCTAGAGCGCTTCCCATAATGTTTGCGCGTTGCGCAGTAGTGGGTCTTTTAGAGGCTGTTCGAACACATTCGACCACATGAGCGTCTACACTATAAAAGCCATCCGGTCGAATGCGTTTTCCTCTGGAAATTATCGAAAGTGGACAAGTTCAAAGCATTTTACATCCCCTTTGCACCTGTATTTAGTGTCGTCTACTTGCGATCCGATCGACCAAAATGCATCTTAATACCAGGTGTAAACAGGGCCTTAGTTTATAATCAGAATATAATCACTTAAAAGGTGCGGTAAGCATATTTTGAACAACGTTGTCGGACATTGATGACATTGTGCGTGTCTAATTACGGACTTTATTGCAATCAATAAAACTGGTTTATTGGCAAATTTGGCAAGTGTGATTACTGCATTAAAATATAAATACAACATTAAAAAGTCAACCACTGATGGTTTTGTGTCGATGTACAACGAGTACAGAATGATCAGCTAACAGTTCACCGGAAATGCCCAAGCTGGCTTAATGACAACCAGGAAGTAACCGTGCACATGGTCAGTTGAGAAGAATTCAGTTGACGGCAACTCTGGACCAACATACACAACTTTCAATTATTATCCTAATTCTGTAATCATAACGAGCACAAGTTGTAATTGCTGCCTAACAAGTTCATTACGTCTGCTTAAATGAATACGATGCTAACTGACCCATAACCTGTATTATATTACATCTGTTTATCATATGAACGTTACTGTGACACACTCGTCTCTGACTGATAACTGAACACTTCATCAACTGTAACATTTCCTGTAAAGCTGCAATATTCTGATAAACTTGAAGTGAACTGAACTTCACACCTGATCAGATCCAGCGTCTCGGAGAACATGGTGTAGGCAGATTTGGGCGTCTGTGGCTCCGTCTCCATGGCGACGGCGCTCTCCACGAATGCCAACGCAGCCTCCAGATAGCTGAGGGCTTTAGCCGTCTTATCCGGCTGAGAAACATCAAGAAACATCGTCAGATCCAGGAGTGGAACTCACCATACACAGGGGTCAGAGGTCAGAGGGGGAAATCAAAGGCTTTATAAACACCGTAGCGTCTGCTTTGTGCTTCAGTTTTTTGGCTTCCTTCAGATGATCTTCCACGGAGCGTTGCCTGGGAATCAGAGGTCAGAGGTCAAAGAGTTTCACACTGGTTAATGTTGAAGTAATAGATAAGATGGACATGAGCAGCACACCTGCGGTCGGGCGGCAGCAGCGCTCGTGTTTCGGCTGCAGGAGGACACGTTTTCTCCGGCAGGACGTTGCGGCTCTTGCAGGATTTCTGCTGAATAAAAACAGTTCTTTATGAATCACACCACAACAGCTTGAAAACGGAGATGTAAACGATCTACAGCACCTTCCCATGAGCCTCTGCGGTCCTCGGCTGGCTGTCAGGAGCCACTGTGGATGGACGCTTGTGTCCTGATGCGTCCTGAGGAAGACCTGAGCCGTGTTTCACACTCTTCCTCCTCTTCATCGTCGTGCTATCGCTGTTCCTGCCGGCTCTGATGGAAACATGTGAGAATGATGAGAGCGTGATCAGGGTCAACAAGGACTTCAGGTACTTTCCACCGCACGCTGAGATCACATGAGCGCATGAACGTCACTGCATTAGATCACAATAAATGACACTGATATTCTGTAAAGAAAGATTCAGGGTTTCTCCTGCATTGAAAATATTACAGCAAGATTTATTTGATCATTTAAATTGACAATATCTGCCGTTCTGCCATGTTTTTCCAGCGTTGAGCTCTGTAGCCAATCACAGACATGCCTGTAGGTCCCTTATTGTAACCACAGACATCCAATCATCGTCATCAAAACTATTGCTATTATCGTTATTATTTACAAAACACTTGGCAGATCTGATCTGATTGGTCAAATACACTGAAGAAAACTTTCAAAACTTTATAGTAATTAATAGAAACACAATGTTTTCACATAACATAATTTATAAACTAATACATTTCTATTTAGATGGAAAGAAAGTTGAGTGGTCCTGTGTTAAATTAATTTTGGAGACGTGGTGACTATCCTCACAAAACACCCTCAGAGAGGCAGAAGATCTCAGGCTCTGATTGGCTGGGGCTTGTCGAGGACTCACTCTGATTGGTGGAGGCTGTGCTGAGACGAGAAAGACTGTTTTCCCTCTTTGTCCAATTTCTGTTTCTTCTTTGGAGACTTTTCATCCCTCTCCGCCTGCAGACACACACACACACAACAGACAAACACACATAATAAAATCATGTGAACATCTGATTTTGAGATATTTGATTTTGTAAACATATTTTAAAATGGCTGTTTTAAAATCTACTGCTCTGTGACAGCAGGTTAGGACTAGTTATCAGTTATTAGTTCATTAGGATTATTAGTGCAGGTTTGATTGGCTGATGATCCTGTCATCACAATCAAGGTGAACATTTACATTTATTCATTTAGCAGACGCTTTTCTCCAAAGCGACTTACAAATGAGAATAGTAGAAGCAATCAAATCAACATGAGTACAACAGTATGTGAAAAGGGTCAAAGTTCAGCTCACGGCTCTCTTGCGTCTGGACGTCAGACTGGTTCGGCGTCTGACTGCTTTGGGCTCCCGAGGGATTCTGGAGAGAAGGTTCAGCTGAATTTTCACCAGCAGCGGCTGATGCGTCTGTTTCCCGTCTGTTTGTTTGTTGTCTGTTATTGTTGTTGTGGTTCTCTTGTGCTCTGTGTCACGTGTTGTTTTCTTGTGTTTCGATCTGCGCGTGGAAGTATTTTTATCACGCTGGGAAATTTCCACACATGTGCTTTCTAACAGCAGATTCTCACACGTGGACGTGTTTCCCACAGTCTGTCTGTCATCAGACGCTTTGCCGCTGTCAGTCGGGTTACTGTAGCAACCCTGTTGACCTACAGCCTCTGTCCATCCAGCGGAATCATGGGAGTTGGGCTTGATGACATCACATGGGCTGCCAGGGCTCTGCTGGTGCTGGTTCTCCTTGCTTTCTAACCATCTTCCCAACTGCCAGTCACTCCCTTTCTGTGTCTAAAAACACACACACAGACACACACAGACACAGAGGTGTTAGGATGTTAATTTGTTGTTCAATGAATCTCATCATAAGAATATGACAATATGTAATGTGTGTGTGTGTGTGTACCTGTGTTTACCTGAGTGTGTGATTGTTCATGATCTCCTGGTTGATCTGGGCTGTTGTTGTTCTCACTGTCAGTGTCTGAACTGCTGTCAGAGTCACTGGAACTGCTGGAACCTCCTCTACAAACAAACACACACGCGCACACACACACACACAAGAGTCAAGTAAAACATTCTGCTGAACATCATCTGTACAATGTAAGAAAGTCACACAACTGAGTAAATGATGACAGAACAGAACTAGAGACGCAGAGATCTGATCTGATACTCACTGCGGTTCCAGCTGAACACCGTCTGATGATTCATGAGCTTCTAATGAAGAACAACAGCTAATTAAAAGCACATAAACAGTCCACCACAATACACAGACACACACACACACACACACACACACACTTACTGAGAGCCGTGAATCCACGTGACTCCTGTCAAAGCAGCAGTGAATGAGTTGGGATGAAGGAGTTAAAAAACGCTGGAGTTTCAATAAGAACCAATTATTCTGCTCTAACCTCATTAGTGGAGACGAACTTCAGCGGCTCGGCTGTGCTTGGCGTACAAATGGCCGTCAACAGTGGAGGCCATGAGGTCATTTCCTGTGTGCCAGAGAGACATTGAGATCCTGCAGCTCTCCAACCAAACAAGACTGTCCCAAACTCAACTGACCTTCAGAATGTCCTCTACTCGCCCGCCAGACACGACCTGCGGATGGACGGAGTCACATGAGGATAATAAAACATTCAGCAAACATACACTAGCTTGGATACCATGACGATCTGCAGGTTAACACTCACATCAACAGACTGCAGCGGGGGAAGGTTTGGTTTGCTGCTCTCCTTCAGGTCCTGTAAGTGCTCTGGTGAGGCCTTCAGTTGCGGAGAATCGCTGGTCACATGATCCTGACCGTCCATCGGCCTCACGTATGCCGTGGGCTTCTTGACGATTGCCGGTTTACAGTGCAAATTCAGCGGAAGCGTGAGCGTCAGCGGCGGGACGTCCGGCCTGCGGCTGCTGCGCTCCGGAGACACTCCACTATCCGAGTCACTTGACTGCAGAGGAGACAGCGGCTCCGCGGGGGGACGCAGGGCCGAAAGACTGTCCCAACGCTCACCTGGAGGAGGGACAGGGCCGGACGCGCTCGCAGGAGCAGTGAGAGACACCTCCGATCCATCCACACCAGAGCAAAGGTCATCAGATCCATCCTCGTAATTACCCAGCATCCTCTGGATGAGACTCGACAGCTCATCACCTTTGATTCTCTGGAAAGACAAAGGATACTCACGCAGTTAGAAACGGTGTCATGAGAAATCGAGACGGTGTCATGAGAAATTGATTTAGCTGAAACGAACATCCTTCGTGGGGTGCAAAGCGAAAGGCTAAACAGGCACGCAAAGAAGTGCAGTTCGTAATGTAGTTGTGCAAGTTGTCATCATCTCTTTAGGATTGATTGTAATGTATTCTAAAAATAAACATTCTATCAATTGGCGTCATTTCTGGATAGATCATTTGCCAGTTTATGAGTTTAGAAGAGCGCGAGCGCCGTCGACGCGTCCAGACTGTTAAGACACTTTCAATTTGTGTGTAATGAATGACATCGCGCCTGGAGCTGACTACCAAGATACTGAAGTAATTTTAAGTTTGTATTCAAAGTCAAAGAGAGTAGGCTATATAACTGTCTGTATCTTTTAAATTCTGCTGTTTACATTACTGTTCTACCGTAAAACTTACTTTCAGTTTTCAAACCATAAATATTGTTGTTATATTTATTGAAAAATGATTGTACAATTTAAATAATCAAAGTAATTAAGTATTTATGCTTAGTAGTTTGTCTCTTTCTCTTTTATCCTATAGTTATTGATTTGTGTAGCCTATACACTCTTCTGTAGTTACATGAAGAAATTTTAAAATCCACGGAACATTTCCATAACACAAAATCTTCCATTATATTGTTTTAGAATGTTCTTCACACCAAGTAAAATAATAATAATAATAATAATAATAATAATAATTGTTCCATTTCTGTTTACTGAAAGGTTCTTTGGGGAACCAAAAGTGGTTCTTTTATGACATTACTGTAAAATCTCCCTTTTGGAACCTTTATTTTTAATATTTGAAGTATTTCACTGCAATACATATGATAATATAGTTCAAATTGGTTCAACAGGAGGGAGAAATCCTGTCCAAAAATGATTAAGGCATGATGTTCATTTACTTCAGTAATTTTCCTTTTCTTTCATTTTACTGTAGGCCTAAACAGTTTATCCCAAATAGTGTGTGTGTGTGTGTTAGGCTACTGTAAATAAATTACTGAACTACCCCCCAAAAAACCACCATAGCATCCTCAACAAACAAATTTGATATATAAAAATTGATATATACAAATCTGAATAACAGATGTTAAACAAAAAGGTAAGGAATAATATTTGTTTTAAGTCCTTTTTATTAGGAGAGGTGTGGAGTGGGGGGGGTACTAAACTAGTTCATACTCAGAGTTTGAGCTCATATAGTGACTGTTAAACACACACATTCACAACAAACACTGAGACTGATTGACTTCACTCACAAACACACTCCAGCATCTGTGAATCCAGATACAGATACACTCTCTCTCTCTCTCTCACACACACACACACACACACACACGTACACGTACACACACACGTACACACACACGTGGTGAGATCCGTCACCTTGAACGGCTCGCTGAAGAGAGGAGCGATTCGGTCGTACTGTGTCTCCTCCTGCTGCACCTCCTGACTCCTTCTTTCCCTCTCCATCCGCCGCATCACGTCGCGATCCTCCATCTGCACACTGCAGGAAAACACACACACACACACACACACACACACGCTGATGTGAGTCAGGGTATGATCATACATCTGCTGTTTATAATCCCACATGCCGGGCGACACTTAAATCAACTGTATTCACATTAAAACTCACAAACACACACATGCCGCAACTGATCCGTGTGTGTTTATGTGTGTGTGTGTGTTTATGTGTGTGTGTGTGTTTATGTGTGTGTGTGTGTTTATGTGTGTGTGTGTGTTTATGTGTGTGTGTGTTTATGTGTGTGTGTTTATGTGTGTGTGTGTTTATGTGTGTGTGTGTTTATGTGTGTGTGTGTTTATGTGTGTGTGTGTGTGTGTGTGTGTGTGTGTGTTAATGAAACAAAAGCACAAAGAGGTGTGGTGTTTGTTGGGAAGGGTGTGTCTCAGGTGTGTTTCCTGCGGGAAAAGTGTGACAGGAACATCTGCTCTCTGTTACGCCTCACACACACATCTGACATCATCATGTTGTCAGTCACATATAAAATACAGCAAAAAATAGCATTATAGCCATTTATGTTAAAAATTCCCATGAAAAAAAAGTATTAAAAATGGAAAAAACAATGATAAAAATAAATATTTGAAATTCTAAATTCTGATTCTCACTTGAAGCCGTTACAAAATATGTGATACGCTGATTGAACTCTGTGATAATGTTGTGTAAACAACTATATTCCACTTCATATTTCAGTCCATAAGAACAAGTTCTTCCTCATCTGTCGTCACATTACTCGCTCTCACATTAATAACATGAAGCAGTGGAGCCCAGTGATATAAACACACAGACACACAGTCTGTTGTCTTGTATAATGTGTGTGTTGTAAGATCATTATAAGAGTCTGTGTGCAAGTTTCAGCTGATTCATTCATCTGTATATGAAACAGACACACACACACACAACAGAAAACACATGTCTAATATATGTCCAGCTGCTGCAGGTGTGTGTGTGTGTGTGTGTGTGTGTGTGTGTGTGTGTGTGTGTGAGTGTGTGTGTGTGTGTGAGTGTGAGTGTGTGTGTGTGTGTGTGTGTGTGTGTGTGTGTGTGTGTGTGTGTCCAAAACACAAATCACCAACACACAGACAATACATTTGACAGTAATAGGGTTTAAATCATATTATTTCAGTGTAGATGATTCACACATCTGATTCAAATACATACTTACGTATATATGTAAATATTTACACATGCTGTCATTTCATATTTACTTAGTTTGTATTAATTTATTCAAAGGATCATTTATTCTTCAGTCAGTTCAATTCTTACCCTTTTTTTTTCTTTTCATATTTGCCGGTTTCCCATGCGTCTGTGTGGATTTATTGAGTGTTTATACACTTTGTGGATGTGTTCGCTCATTTGAGATCATCCAGACACAGAGTTTTCTCACCTGCTCGATCCGGTCATTCTCGGTTTGTACTGTCCGCTCCGAGCCACCGGGATTCGGTCGCTCATGACGACACGATCTGCCGATTTATCACATTAACGTTACTTCAGATGAAGAAATCCACGCGCACTCTCAGGAAACGCTGTTTGACTGAAGCGAACTCACGCGCAGAATGGAACTCCGCGGACGCGTCCACTCAAGAGGCGGGACAACTGATGCACGGTGCTTCAGGTTATTGTATCAGACACAATTAAACTATACATTAAACTATAGAATCCTGATGTTAGAGAGTTTTTAAGGCATTTTAATAAGTAAACATTAATTCGTCAGGATCTCATGAAGTGAAGCGCGCACCCCCGCGCAGTATTAAATGGTTCCGGCGCACCACTCCTTTTATGGGCATGTTATTCCACGAGCGCGCACGCCAACAAACACATCACTGGAGCTCAGTGATACTCATTTACAATAAATTAGTAATAATACACAGTGTAGATTACTTACAAATTGTAGTCCGTTACTAATTCCAAATTACATTACATAAATTGTAGTTAGTAACGTAATCCCATTACACATTTTAGGTAATACAATCTGACTATTTTGTTATATCTTTTAGATTAATTTTGAGCTAACTCGTTTATCACATTGATTTGAGTAGGATAATCTTGTAGCATATTGATATAAAAATACACTGAGAAAGACAACATTTATCAACATTACATTAGGTCAGGGTTCATGAAGGAACGTGCAGTTGAATGAAAAGATGATTATTAATTCAATTATAAAAATGTAACTAGTTAAATAGTTTTGAAAGACAAAAGCCTTCGAAAGATAGCAATACATGGTTAAATGACTCTCTTGGTGATTCAAATAATAATTAATGTGTTCGTCAGGAGTTGGTTTGATTTGCAATGCTGAGAAAATGATTTCTGTAAATCCAGTGATCAAATATTTTGTGGCCTCTCGATGTAATTATAGCGATTTCTACAAAACTATAAGACTTTATAAGTGATGGGGTTTTTAGAAAGGAAAATGTAAAATTAGGGAGAATCAATAAATTATAAATGATTTAGGCTCCTGCCATTGTATTAGATGTGCTCATGTAATCAATAAAAAATAAGTGTAGTCTGATTACGAGTATTTTAAAATGTAATATGATCTAATAACGAGTACTTAATTTTTGTCCAGGTTGCATGTAATCAGTTACCCAGCACTGGTAATACAGTAATAATAATTATGAAGTAAGTACAATTAATGACAAAAAAACGTTGTCACGATGATCTGATACTTTCACAAAGAATACAGACATTAATATGACACAATCACAAATCCCTTTAGTTTTGAATCAAATCAAATTAAGTTAAAGGAACCGCTTTATTTATTTAACGTTCATTTAAATAAAGCGACCGTTATTATGAGTGTCACGTTTAATTGCCTTAAAACGTTTGTTTTCAGTAGGAATAAAACAGTACGTTATTTTAAATGTCATGTAGTCGACTTAAATCGTACAGTTTGCAAAGTCGGACTAAACGACAGGGATAATGCGATTGTGGTTCGGAGTCGGTCGGATTCGGCCATTCGGATTATATCATACTACTCTATTTCTTCTGCAAGACGAGACAGGTATGCTTTTCCAAACAAAGTATTTGCTGTTTTGTCGCTGTTGTTTTGTTTGTTTTATTAGCGTTTGACCAGGAAACACTGCGACGTCATTGAATTCAAACGGATGCAGTTCTTAGTCCAGTCCAGCAGAGGGCGAGACAGAAACAGTCACTGGGCCATTCCAGCGAAATGGGTGACATTTGCTTGTTGTAACTCTTCAAAATTAAACTTTTTTTTTTTTTTTTTTAATCTTGTGTATTGGTCAGTCTCAGGAAACTTTATTTAATTTTTTACAAGGTTTTAAAGCAGAAGATGGATGCATGTTTTCTCAGTCCTGTTACCAAAACTCGTGCCATTTAAAAAGCATGTTAATTAATTCCTTTGTATTCACCTCAAGAAAGTGTTTATTTTACAGAAATTATTGGTTATTTGTTCAAATAATTGATATTTGTGACTAAAAAAAACCCACTTTATATTAAAGCAAGGTGTATTTTAATAAAAAACAAAGTAATTTTTTCATTTATAAGAAGACAGAAGCCTCAAGTTTATCTTTTTTTTTTTTTTTTAATAATTTAATTTATTTATCAATTGTATAAATGATGGACCAAAGAAAACTGATAAAAACAGTAGTTTAACTTTATTTATTTTTTTTAGAAAAAAAATACAATTTAGTAACAGGAATGAGTGTCCATATGTGTGTGCGAGAGAGAGAGAGAGAGAGAGAGATTACATGGCTGTGTGTGCATGTGAGATTTCTGTGTCGAAGGGATGTACTATGTGCTAGTAGTACTTCACAGCGAAGGAGGTGGAAAGAGAAAGAAGGAGAGAGAGGAGAAGAGAGAGAGAGGGAAAGAGAGTCAAAAGAAAGGGTTGTGGGTGTGTTTCACTCTTTCCTTTGCAGCATGACATGGGTGGGTGTTTCTGGCAACTGCATAGTATGGTTTCTCTCCATCTTCTACAAAGAATAAGAAAGACAAAGACAAAAAGTTTAAGTCACATCGTGGTGGACTGGCTCCCTGCAAGTATGGTATTCACACTGTAAAACTAATCCTAAAAGTCTACAATTCAAGTAATTTCAGCTGTAAAACTCTTGATACAGGATGGTGAATAGTATTATATCAACTACTGACACGACCACAACACAGCCCTGAAGTATCAGGAGACATTGAGTCAACTAGATCATCCACTATGAAGGCCTCATCAACATGACAACCAGTGGCACATCTCCTCAACAACCGTCCATACCGGTGTGATGAATACGATCCTCAACTGGATGGAACTGAATTAAACACTTTGAATGTTGCGATCCTATCTGACTTATGATAGCAGCCTGAGTCGTAACAAAGCACTGTTCGCCAGAGGAGAACTGGCCCCCCGACTAAGCCTGGTTTCTCCCAAGGTTTTTTCTCCATTTTAACACCTGTTTGCCACCTGATGTCACCTGTTGGAGTTTGGGTTCCTTGCCGCTGTCGCCTTTGGCTTGCTTAGTCGGGGACACTTGATATTTGATATTCAACAGTGCTTTGATCTGCCTGCATTGACACTATTCCTTAAGAGCTGCTGTGCAGCCAAAATAATGTACCAGTTATCACTGTAAAGCTGCTTTGACACAATCTACATTGTAAAAAGCGCTATATAAATAAAGGTGACTTGACTTGAACTAATATTCACACTATTAAATCAACAAGACAGAGGACTTTACTCACTCCTGTTACTTTTACTCAATCCTGTTATTTTTCAAAATGAGTAACAGGACTGAAACTAACTGGATTGAGTTTTTAAGCAAAAAATGATCAAATACATGACATATGGCCACATGGAGTACATGCTAATAGCATGAGGACACTGAGCAAATTTTACTGACTTACCTAAAGTTAATATTTTTTAAATAAACAAATAACATCTAAGAAATAATGTAGGTAACAGGACAGTACGTTGAGATTCACCTTCTCAGTCATATTTTCATTTCTGTATATTTGATGAAATTGTAACTGAGAGGACTTACTTTTGGTCTTCTCATGGCCTGCATAAGATCCAGATGATGCAACTTCCTGTGTGGGATGTTCCAAGTTTTTTAGAGGGGTCAATGTGTGAGGGTAACAGGACTGAGTGAAAACCTGGGGACACGACTAAAACGTGTATTTTATATAATATATTATGGAATGGAGTCACACAACAATGCAAAAAATATTTATCCAGTCCATAGTAGAAATAATGGTCAACAAACAGATGATGGACGGGACATAAGGGTGTTCTTGTCATCCTGAACAGGATTTTCAATTGATTTAATTACAGAAGTAAGAATAGGCTTATTTAATCAACTTCTGAAGCCTGTGCTCAATGAATAGATTTAAAATTAAAATATTACATTAATATGAAATCACAGTAGACAGTCGAGATTAGCTTCCAGAATTTTATTAACAAAATAGCTGAATATATTTATATGTATACACAAACACACACTGGTGAATAAATGGGGTCGTTCTGACCCTTTTTTTATGTAAATAGAGATAACAGAGAGATTCAGAGTTTGAGGACCTTCATTAGTAGTGCTTTTGTCATTTTACTAAATTTAAAATGCTTAATAAAATAGAAAGCTTATTAAAAAATAGGTATACTAAAGTATATTAAAATGCAAATGTAGTTCATCTGAAAACACAGACCACTGAAACATTCATTCAATTCAGTTCAAATGAACTGAAATGCAAAAAACAGTTCTTAATCTTGACCATCGTGTCTTATAGATTCATTCAGGAGTGAGTCGGACTCTTACTCTTTTTTCCTCACGATGACCAGAAACGGCGGACACATTAAGCTGTTTCCCATGATGCCCTTCAGTGTGACGCAGAGCGTGTGTTGCTGCAGGTGCTTCAGGTGCGGCGTGACGTCGAAGCGAAGGCCACAGTCGTCGGGCAGGACGGACGGGGAGTCGTGGGGCTGGACGGGGTTTGGGTGGGTCAGTGAGTTGGTCTGAAGTTCAATCATTTTTTCAGCTGCACCAGATTCACTGATCGACAGGAGAACAAAAGCTTCATCCCACGTGCTGCATCTCGAATTAATAAACCAGCAGAAGTCGTCCGACTCGCCTGCAGAGAGTCAACGGGAATATAAAGACAATCAGCTTCATTTCTATACAGAGTCAGTGATGCAAACAGAGTTCTGCTGTAAAGTCTTTATTCAGTTCAATAACTGTGTCAAGTTCATCACTGATTGAATGAGTTAAAGGGTTAGTTCACCCAAAAATGATATTTCTGTCATTAATTCCTCACCATCATGTACACCTGTAAGACCTTCGTTCATCTTCAGAACACAAATTAAGATATTTTTGATGAAATCTGAGAGGTTTATGACTCGTCCATAGACAGCAATATAATCAACACTTTCAAGGTCCAGAAAGGTACTAAAGACATGGTTAAAACAGTCATGTGACTGCAGTGGTTCAACCTTAATGTTATGAAGAGACAAGAATACTTTTTGTGCGCAAAAACAAAAATAATGACTTTATTCAACAATCTCTTCTTTTCCGTGTCATTCTCACACGTTGTTTACGTCCAGCGCTTCCAGGGGCCCATTTCAATAAGAAGGTTCAACCAACTCTGAGTTGACTTAATCTGAAATGGGAAACTCTGAGTTCTCTGTTTCAGAACAGCTGAACTGAGTTAGTTCAATCGACTCTGAATAGGCTGACTCGGAGTTAAGCGCGTGCATTACGACTGAAAAGCCATCATCAATGGAGCAATATTACAAATCACCATGGCAACAGCATGACGTCAATGCAAGTTTAATTCTTATCACTGTAATATCAAAGGTGAAAACTGGCAGAACAGTAAGTTATTGAACTAATATTCATTTTCATTGTATCCCACATGCAAAAAAACAATAATTTAAGTGCATTTTTTATTTTATTTTGCAAATTAAGTTCTATTTACCATGTAGTAGGCTAAAAGTAGCAGTTCTTTGCAATAAGTGTAAATAGTAATTAGATGCTATCTATATATTATACTGGCAGATATACTATTTGAACCTTAGTATTGTTGTACATTAACAGGATGCAATAATAGAGTGTAAATTATTTTATCATTATTAAAAACTCATTAGGCAATTTACTTCCACTTTTAGAACATTTTCTCAGTCCAAACCCAGTCAATCGCGTCACGTTATTTCCGACACTGCCTACGCCACTGAAGACATTAATCACATCCGTTGTTTTCAACCGTTTTTAACCTTGTATGACATTGGCAGGGCTACTGTAAATTTGCACTTAATAGACACTCAGAATAATCTTGTTTTCCGTTTGCATTAAGATTATTTTTATATTACCACACTGGCAGATATTGATCATTTTACTTAAGTAAAATGCACTTAATTTAGATCCCCCCAGGAAACAAGACTAAATGTCTTATATCCTTTCCTTATATAGAAAATCCATCTTGATTTAATCATTTTTAGATATTTGTACTTGAAATAGGACAAAAATACTCAGTAAGAAAAGCTTTTTTGCAGCATGAATGAATGAATGAATGAATGAATGAACTATTTAAACACACTTTAAAAAGGGGGAGGAGACCGAAGGAAACTCTGGGTTTACCGAAGAAAATCTGTTCCCGACCAGGTTAGGTTCACAGAGTAAGTTACCATGGTAACTGACTCTGAGTATAAGTTACCTCTCTTTCAGAAACAGGCTTGACTTACCCTGCTTTCTCGGGTTTGACATACCTCCCATTCTGAAACGGAAAACCCAGAGTTTCCCTCATTTCAGGGTTAACAGACTCAGAGTTTTCACTTAACCTCCTTTCTGAAACGGGCCCCAGGTTCTCCGTCAGAACGCCGACTCATTATTGGCCGGCTCCTGCGTCAGAATCACACGCATGCATCGTGCTGATCACGTGATCAGAGCCGACCAATACTGAGCCGGCATTCGGACATTCGAAGCCTTCACTGTGCGTCACCTGCGTAAGGATAATGAGAAGAGATTGTTGAATAAAGTGGTTATTTTTGTTTTGTTTTTGCGCACAAAAAGTATTCTGGTCTCTTCATAACATTAAGGTTGAACTACTGCAGTCACATGATGTCTTTAGTACCTTTCTGGACCTTGAAAGTGTTGATTATATTGCTGTCTATGGACGAGTCATAAACCTCTCCGATTTCATCAAAAATATCTTAATTTGTGTTCTGAAGATGAATGAAGGTCTTTCGGGTGTGGAACGACATGAGGGAGAGGAATTAATGACAGAAATATCATTTTTGGCTGAACTAACCCTTTAAATTTCAATTATAAAGCAGTGGTCAACATCCATTTTTCTGTACACTTTTTGTTTTTATTCTTTCTATACGATGACCCCTGAAAAAGAGCCTCCATCTCAGTCTTCACGAGTGTTTTCATGACACATCCAACACACATTAGAAACGAACGGCTCTTACCGGACTGTGAGTCTCTGAACCGGACCGTGAGCTTCTGCTGCCGGTCTACAATCTGCCTGTAAGTGAGCGCCGTACAGCTCAACACACACATGGAGGGCAGCTCGGCGTCCTTGGACATTTCAGTAACAACCTCACCCTTATCCAAACACTCCCAGCTGTTCTCCTGAGCGAACAGACAGAGGACGGCCGAAAGCAGCGTTCCCCAGCGCAGCCACACCATCATGCTTCAGGATGGGTCGAAGCGATGCAGAGCGTTCCTGCGTGTGTTTGCTGTTCTTCTCTGTTCAGTGTTCAGGGTCAGACGCCCTGCGGCTCTAGTCCATCCGCACCGAAGGGTCAAAGACTGAAGCAGAGGAAGAATAAGCTGGTCTGGACTCTTTTACCGAGTGCGCAACAACATGTGATACACACACACGCACACAAACATTTTCACACAGTGAGTGCCAATAAACTCCCAAAATAACCCATGTCAGGAATGCATTGCAAGTAACCTGCAGCCACAGTTATTACTAACCAATGAAAAGTGAGCAGTAAAGAAGTTCATGTGAGTTCAATCTGAAAAAAATCAATTCAGCATTTGTTTTGAAACACAGAAGCTGCCAGAAGTGACACACACACACAAATGCTGATGAACTCAATGAGTTCAATGCATCTTTTATAAGGTGAAATAAGGACATCACACCTTGTGTCATGAAAGCCTTGTTTAATAAACATTCTGCTGATACATTTGATATAAAGTGTAAATCTTGCTAAACATGCATGTGAAAGTGTTAGTTAATAGCCGTTCCTGGTTTATATGAAATGATTTTAATATTTTCCAATACAATGGTGTGTATAACATGGAAACATACGCTGCAAAAATGCTTTTCTTATTTAGTATTTTTGTCTTGTTTCCAGGCTAAATAATCCAGATGCTTTGACTAGATAAGTAACATTACATAAGATTTTTTGTCTCGTTTTCTGAAAAAAAAAAAAAAAAAAAAAATCATAATGAAGTGAGTTTTTGCTTAAAACAAGCCAAATTATCTGCCAATGGGGTGAGAAAAATGATCTTGTTACTGTTTGAAATCTTGTTTCTGTCCCAAACATTATTTTTCTCACCCTATTGGCAGATAATTTGGCTTGTTTTAAGCAAAAACTCACTTCATTATGATTTTTGGATTGATTAGGACTGGAAACAAGACAAAAATACTAAGTAAGAAAAGCATTTTTTGCAGAACAAAACATGAAGATATGAAACAAAAAAAAAATCTATAAAACGGTTTTTGAACGATGCATCTGAAATTATGCTGAATTACGGCCAGTTTTTTTTTTTTTTTGCAAACACGGAGCCAAAATGTTCATTCAGGAATGTCAGTCTTATCTAAGACCGGGACGTTTCCCAGCGTGCAGAGGCACGTCAACAGCTAACGATCACAACTGAAGCCACAATACATTAAGAACTTGATTCAAGAGAAGGACATTTTGAATGTAACCTTTAATTTGGTCCTCAGAGTCGCAGAGGGAAAGTTTTGGCAGAACTGCTTCACAACATTTTTTCAGGGAACATTAAAATCATGCCAGACCCATAAAACCCTGCAGTTTAAAACAGATTTGGCCTTGAACTGATTCATAACAGAGGGTTCATTGTGCATTTCCATGAAAGCTGAATATCCACGGGATTCAATTGAGAACTTCGTGTTTTCTGAGAACTATACATACATACATACATATATATATATATATGTGTCTCCACATAATTTTCACATAAACCTTTAAGGAGTCCGAGAGACTCCCAACAGCAGCAAAAGTCAAACATTAAAGATGCTAAATAAGTTTGTGCTAAGCCATAAACCTACAACTGTGGGGGGGGGTTGTGAGGCTTTTTAGGAAGGGGTCGTGACCTCAGGCTCCTGCGTGTCGCAGCCACACTCGCGGGTCAGACTCGCCGAGGACAGAACCAGACTGCTCCATTCATCCATGTAGACAAATGGGACGATGCTGTGAGCCGTCGGCTTACAGCACTGCGGAAGACATCAAGATCAGGTCTCAGAAGAGCTCGTCTGAAGCATTTCATCAGTGTAACACACACACACACACACCTGCGCAGACACACTCTCAGCGCAGACGCTCGGCCCGCAGGATCGGCACTGGACGAAGGTCACGCTCTCTGGATAAACCACCCAGCGGTCCCAGCCCAAATCTGACATAATGACACAAGAGAGGATTAGGGGTCATAATTCACCCCCAAACCAAGAGGAAAGGAAAGAATCATGTCTAAAGGAAACGAAGCCTCACTTTCATTACATTGTGCTAATATTTATTGTAGTTGTATGGCCTTTAATTTTGAGATTCATTATTTATGCATTTACCGTTTTGCAACTAAAAAACAAAACTCAGTTTTTCGGGTTGACCTCAAAAGACTAATTTGAAGACTCACCTTTCATGAAGACCTGAGAGGAATATTTACAGCAGGTGGAGTTTCCAGAGTCCTCAGGGATCGAGGAATTACCTGCAGAAGAGAGACAAGGTTTACTCGTGAACCTTTACCTGAGCCTGAAATCTGGGGATCGTACCTGTTGAGGACGGGACGGCGCTCTTGAAATAGTCTTTCCACTGCTCACGCAGAAGACTCATCCAGAACACGGACACACGGGGCTCCTGCTGGAGGTTCAGAGATTCCAGAAGGGCTTTCCTGATTTCCAATTCTCCTCTGCATCTGCAACAAACACACACACACACACATCTGCATCTGTCATCGCGTCTTTGCTTGGCAAATTGCAGCTAAATATTTGGGCTCAGGGTTCGACCCTGTAAGAAGACACCGGGGAAGTTGCCCTCGTTTATATTTACAGATCATTACATGTGTCTGTGGAGTCTGTGCTCAACATAACAGTAGTGTCAGGAGAAACTAGATTGTCTGATAATAACCAGTAATGCTCTTTTGGTCAGTCCAGCATGGTCACTGAGTCTCAAATGAAAGAACAGCATGTGATTGTAAAGAGGTCGAGCATCCAAATATTAGACTTCGGAGCCTAAACGCCTATAAAGACTGATCACGCTGTTACCAGATTGTCTACGAACAGCTGTAAAAGTGCATGAAACTCTCTCCAAAACTGAGCAAATGAGCAAAAGTCTTGAAAACAAGCTCTTCAATTCACTCATCATGGCACTGAAACCTCGGCTCTTACCTCTTGGTTTTCACAGCAGATGATGATGATGATGAGGACGAGGCCTCAGGAGAAGGATGGAGAACAAACATCTTCCCGAGAGGAAGGCCAAACAGCACGACTGCGACACACAACACCAGACGCATGTCTGCGGACTCAGAGTTAGCGCTCGTGTCTCGTGACGGACGCTCTCTGCAGGCGAATGAATGGATGTTGTTTGGAGTGGCCTGGGAAAGCAGGGATTTATCTACTTCGGCGAAGCTTGGCCTTGGAATACTTTACACTGTTTTAATGTTGAGCAAACGTGATGGTGTTGAAAAGGAGGTGGAGAGTGAAGAAAAACACCACTGAATTCTGTCATACAGTTACATGGTAGCAATGATGAGAAAGATCAGAGAGGAACGACAGAAGAAGCCACTGACGAAACACGCCTGCACCTGTGTCTTGGTCTTTAATCACAGATTAATCTCAGTTTCCCATTAAACTCTCGAACGCTCTTCTGCTCATTAAAAAGCTCAAAGATGAACAGGAGAATCTTATCTTCTCAGTCATTTCACATATAACAAAGGTCACAAATCAAAACATCAATGTTTTCTCATTGTCTCTGAGTTGATCTCGAACTGAAAAGGTTTTCATTTTTCTGTCATTTCTCATGAGAAATACGAAGCTGTTGCAGCATCTGTAGTCTCTCTTCTGACCTCAGATGAACCGAATCAAAGGAACGCTGCCGTGTTTGTCCTTGACTGAAACTCCCTCGCGTCAGGAAGAATTCCACACCTGCGTGTGAACGGCCATCTAAAGAAAGAAACAACTGTCCTCATTCTGAGAAATCTGAGCCATTTCAGGACAACTTAATATACTTGTGTCCACTGCTGGACTGTCAAGAAATGCGTTTTCTGCTGTAACCATTTATTCACATATTGGTCAAAAACAATACTGTTGTTGTTTTTCATTCTTACACTTCTATCCTCAATCCTGAATATGTGCGACATTATTTCAACCCCATCAGAGAACATTTATACACTCAAAATATGAATAAATAAATAAAATCTGGTACAGTTCTTTGTTTTTATACATTAAAGCCGCGATGACTGGGGACAACTGGTCTGTTTTTCAATGACAAACATGTTTTATTTTTATATCCATTAAGTTCTGTGACTCAATAATTAGATGTCAACCATGAGGACAGAAGGCTCAAACACGCGGAGCGATGGCCTTTAACACACTCTTTATCCGTCTATTCTGGGTTGGAGCCGAACCACAGTATTAACCCTAATCCAGCCACGGCTGGTGTGGATGAGCTCCATCTCTCCATCTGTCTCTGCGCAGGGAAGAGTGTTTGTGTTGAAGGGCTGCGGTGGACTCACAGTCTCTGAGGGCATGCTGGGACTCTGACGGGTGAGTGAGACGTCCTTTTATAAAGAATTAAAGCTAATTACTCTTTAGGGTTTGAGAACACAGAACCAAAATTGTGTTAATAATCAATCAGTCTTCTTGAGAAAACAGAGAATGAAATGACCGTATTATTTCTGATTCTCATTGATGTGAGGGGAATTACTGATCATTGTTTAAAAGTGAAATTGTGTTCACTGTCACAGACACATTTACTAGAATCAGAACATCAATGAGTTAATCTGAGTGAAACGTGTGTGATGTTCTTACAGCAGACGGGCGGTGACATGGGATGTGGAGTCACCAAATCAAACCAACTGCAGCTGAAGCCATGCAGTCAAGGTGCGTGAAGAAAATAGTCTGACACCGTTCAAAGATTCAGAGTTTCCTACTGAATATCTGACATTAAATGTCTTTCCTGAGAGACACAGCTCACTTCTGTCTGTCTCTGTCTGTCTGTAGGGAGCATCTCAGTTCCAGGTTATTCTTCCTCATTTATTTCAATAAATCTCATTGTTGTCACTGAATGTGAATGAAAGTCAAACTCTGTTTCTCTTGTTTCTCTCACATGCAGCCGCCACAGGTCAGACAGATCACATGATCAAAGAGTCATCACTGTCATCTGCTGCTGATCTGACTCTCTCTGTCTGTCTGTTTCTCTCTTGGTCTGTCTCATTCTCATCCATTCATCCATCTGTCTGTCTGTCTGCCTCTCCATCCATCCATCTTTTTTGTCCATCTGTCTGTCCATTTGTCCATCCATCTGTCCGTCCATCCATCTGTCTGTCCAGCGATGCGGGCGGCGCTGCTCATCCAGCGCTGGTACCGTCAGTATGCGGCGCGGCTGGAAATGCGACGCCGCTGCTCCTGGAACATCTTTCAGTCTATAGAGTATTCTGGACAACAGGATCATATCAAGGTGAAAACACGTTCTCTACAGTTACGTCTCTCCAGCGGTAATGAAGCACAGACACTCCAGAGACTTCTGATCCCAGGGTTACTGTTCTGTCAAGTTGTAAATGAGCACAATCTTTCAGTGTTAACATCCGTGTTCTGCGTCTTTACACATGAAACATGCTTGTGCGGTTTGTGTCTTCACAGCTGTATAATTTCTTCGGTTACCTGATGGATCATTTCACTTCTGCCAGCAGCCAAAGTAAGAAACTTCTCAAGCTCTTCAACTATGTTTCGTCTCATGAAGTGGTTGGCGTAACCAAGTCCATCTCTCTCAGGGAATCTGGTCTCCCAGATGTTTCGCGAGAGCGACGCGTTTCAGGACGTGGAGTGGGAGAGACAGTTCTGTTACAAGGACATTGAGGTTCCAGAAGCCTACGCCGGCCCACATCTCTCCTTCCCGCTGACCATCTCCAACGTCACTGAGCTGGTGGACGCCTTCAAAAACAAACAAGTACGATCATTTCTATGGAAGCAGCAGAACAGCTCCATGTACGGGCCACAGAATCAGCACAGAACCACGGGACTGAATGAATGTCTTTATCGTCTGTCCGTGACAAGCTCTTGTTTGATCTTCTCTTTAGAAGCTTCACGCGCGGTACGTCCTGCAGCTGCTGGGCAAGACGTGGACGCTTCTGCGCTTGATGCCCAACATCAGTCACGTGTGTACCTGCAAACACAAAGAGATCACCATCTGTGGTGAGAAAACACATCCACCTCATTCTCAAGCTGTCTTACGACGTAACATGTTTTTAAGGCAACAAAATGTAATTGAATTCTCATGCAGGTGACTTACACGGCCATCTGGAGGATCTGCTGTTGGTCTTTTACAAAGTAAGTAAAATTCTGATGCCCACAATTCACTGCATTTGAATGTGCCAGTAACAGATTTTTGTTCAACATTAGAATGGTTTTCCTTCAGCGGAGACGCCGTACGTCTTCAACGGTGACTTTGTAGACAGAGGGAAAGAGTCCATGGAGATTCTGTTGGTTCTGTTTGCGTTCCTGTTGCTGTATCCACACGACGTGCACCTGAACCGAGGAAACCACGAGGACCACATTGTTAATCTGAGGTGGAGATCTTATGGATAAACAAACTTAATGAAGACAAACTACATTTGTATTTGCAAGCAACAAATTCAGACAGAGATGTATTTATGTGTGTTTTAAATGAGATTGTAAGATGGAAACTTTTTTTTTTTTGCAGATACGGCTTCACTAAGGAAGTTCTGGGGAAGTATCAGGTGAGTGAACCATCTGCGGATCATTTCTAAAGACAACAAGGACAATAAATATCATGATAACAGTAAAGATATAGTTATTCTAAATATAAAAGTATAGAAGAGTCCACAGGACAACAATAACGAAGACGTGAAGTGTATCAGAAGTGTAGTGTGTAGCCAATTTAGTTAGTGTGTAATGTTGCTGTTTGAGCATAAACAGCATCTGCAAAGTTACGACGCTCAAAGTTCAATGCAAAGAGAGATATTTTCTTTTACATAATTCTCTGTTTAAGGACTACAAAAACGGCTGGTAGGGACTACAACAAGCTTCTTCCCGGGTTGGTGACATCACTAACCCTAAAATTTACATAAACCCCACCCCCGAGAACACACAACAAAGGGGGCGGGGCCATTTTGGGCTGCTTTAGAGAAGAGGAAGAGTTGTTGTAGTCGAGTGTTGTTGACATGCCGCCATTTTACGCCGGACTGCTTCACAAACGAGGGTCAATTCAACACAAAAGATGAACATGACGGCACATGCTAGTGGATGAGTTGAATCAACATAAATTTATCCACTAACCATTCAGAAACGTCTAAAAGTTGTAACTTCTTCCTGAGTCTCTTCATCAGTGTCGACTCCGGTTTGAACAATGTAAGGCTGAACACCGTCATCATTTTGGCTGCGTGAGATTCTCCAGCTTTGTTGTTGTTTGAACAATGTAAGGCTGAACACCGTCATCATTTTGGCTGCGTGAGATTCTCCAGCTTTGTTGTTGTTGAGCTGTTAAAGCTCCGCCCTCTTCTGGAAAGGGGGTGGGGAGCAGCAGCTCATTTGCATTTAAAGGGACACACAAAAACTTGGTCACACTCAAATAGGGGCAAATTTGACAAGCTATAATAAATTACCTGTGGGGTATTTTGATCTGAAACTTCAGACATATTCTGAGACTTATATTACATCTTGTGAAAGAAGCATTATAGGTCCCCTTTAAAGAGCTTGAGCATTTAAAGACACAGATAAAGACTGCAGCACTTATAAGCAGAATTATATCGTCTGCTTGTGTGGACGATAATGTAGTTATTGTTATAGTTATATCTATAGTTATATTTATTGGTGTGAACGGCCCTTAATAAAGGGCTGTTAAATCCTGCTTCAAAGTTTAGCTCCAACCGCCCCAAACTCACCCGCTTGCAAGTTTCTTGTGATCCTGGAGACCTTCGTTAGCTGGTTGAGCTTTATTTAATTAGGATTAGAGCTAAAGTCTGCAGCCCTCCAGTAGGATTGCACACGCCTGCTCTAAGAGGATTCACACCTTCCACTCGTCTGTCCATTTACACTTTCAGACACATATATCTGTGGTGTGGACTTCACTATTCTACTTCCTAACTAACGATTATCAAAACCTTACAGTTATCATAATTTGGTGTGCACGGACCGTAAAGCATCTCTGATGTGGCATTTCCTTCACACAGAACCAAAGACTAAAACCCTAACTTATAAAAACACGATTCTGCTGTCACACTTCATCTGAAGAGCTGTTAGAGAACACACAGTGAAAGACTCAAAACAATTGGTTTCATGACACGAAAGAGCAGCTTTTCTCTGTTGTCCTCACAGGTTCATGGGAAAATGATTCTTAAACTTCTGCAGAAGATCTTCAGCTGTTTGCCACTGGCGACAGTTATCGACCAGAAGGTTCTGATTCTACATGGAGGAATTTCTGACAAGACGGACTTGAATCTGATCGCCAAACTGGACCGCCAACGAGTACGCTGCACTTCAGCAGTAGCCTGAAATCGATTGAAGGATGTTGTTGTGTTCCATGTGTGTCAGTCATTCTCCTCTGGCTGCTTTTCCTCAGTTCGTTTCGGCCCTCCGGCCCCTGAAGAGGAGAGAAGCATCTGCCAGGCCGAAGGAAGCGGCTCTCGACCCAGATGGAGACGATGACGACTTCAGCACGGGCCGGAGGAGAGTTCAGTCTCTGACTCACGGCACACCGGTGCGGCCCAGACAGGAGCTCCCGCGGCATTCGGTGCACTCGGGGTCCGGCCGGACGGGTCGGTCCGTCGACGAGGAGCTGCGAGAGAGACGTCGACTGGCGGGTCTCAGTCTGTCATCCGACTCTGAGCTTTATTCTGCTGAGGTTCTGGAGACAGACGCAGATGAATGGAAACAGGTGAAAACACTGAACTTGAGGATCTCATGACAGTGAAAACACACACACTTTCACTCACTCCTGTCTTTCTCTGTTTCTCTCACTTTATCACAGTATGACCAAACAAATCTGAGGAAAACCTTAGACAAAACTACTGTGGCAGTACCATAGTACAGTGGTGATATCAGATGGTAATATCATGGTACTTTTATATATGCCGTGGTACTGAGTGATTACCATAATTTACTTTAAAGAATACCACAGTATAACCATGGTATAAAACCAAATAAACCATGGAAATACCATGGTACTTTTGTTTGGTGTTTGTGCAGGTAGTTGTGTTTGTGTGTTTCAATAGGTGACATAACCGTGTTTGGCTTGTGTTGTCATTTACCATAATTTAACACATCAACAACCAATCAAATGGTTAATTAAAGTCAATAAACAGGCCGAAATGGTGCTCAGGATCATTAAGGACAGCAGATTTATCATGTCAATATGATCTGAGGTGCTTCAGCAGAAGAATCTGCTTTGATCCACGAGATTGTTAAAGTGTTGTTCGTGTCTCACACACACTGCAGATAGTGGATGTTCTGTGGAGTGACCCGATGTCTCAGAACGGCTGTGTCCCGAATGAGGTTCGAGGCGGCGGGTGTTACTGGGGGCCGGACGTCACACAGGAAGTGCTGGACAGACACAAACTGAAGCTGCTCATCAGATCACATGAGTGCAAACAGGAAGGATATGAATTCTGCCACAACAGCAGGGTGAGCATTTACCCATCCATCAACAAATCTATCCATCCATCCATTATCCACCTATCCATCCATCCATCTACCTATCTACTCTCCATCTGTTATCCATCCATCATCTTGGGTAGGGTTGATTCTTTTGCATTTGCAGGTTTTGACGATATTTTCAGCCTCTAATTACTATGATGTGGGCAGTAACAGAGGCGCTTATATTCGTTTGGGCCCTGACCTCATTCCTCACTTCAAACAGTTTCAGGCCAGCAGATCGACACGAGAACTCACACTCAGACAGAGGTGAACACACACACACACACACACACGATGTCTGCAGTAGTGAAATCTGACATCGTCTTTCATAGCTACATAAAGTGTGTGATAGCTAAACTCTACTTTAAATCATGTGCAGTTCAGTCTGAAATGTTTTGTTTTGTTATAGTATCAGATTTTGTGGGATAATGTGTGTAATGAGTGTAAAACATTGTGTGTGTTTAGTGTGGGACGAACAGAACGTTCTGCATTACAGGCTCTGAGGATGCAGCTGTTCGCACACAAATCTGCCCTGATTCGAGAATTTCAGGAATATGACCCCCAGTGCACAGGTACCCCACACACACTTTCTCTGTAAATGTACCCGGCTTGTGGCATAAGCCGATGTCTGAATCACCCTACTCTCTGTCGTTGAGGTCTGATCTCTCTGAAGCACTGGGCCGTGGCCGTGGAGAAGGTTCTGCGGCTCAGTCTCCCGTGGAGGGTCCTGAGGGCTCAGCTGGTGACCAGCAGCACACGGGACGGGATGCTCAACTACCACGACTGGTTCAACCAGCTGTCCGTCATCCAGCCAAACACAGAAGTGAGCTCAGAGAAAATAAAACAGAGAGATGAATAAACAGCTGTGATCACGAGCTTTGAGAAACATTTCAGGACTTTCATCAGACAAAAGAGCAGAAGATTCAGTGAAGTCAAACAAAAGGACAGGGCATTTTTATTATGGTATAACTTTATACTATCAATGTACATATATTAACATACAGTGTTATATATGTATTAAGATATTTTGAAAGAAGTCTCTTCTGCTTACCAAGGCTGCATGTATATGATGAAAAATACAGTAAAAACAGTAAGAACAAGAGTCACTTCAGTTCAGAAGAACTCAACGAGCTCAATCATCAATAATCCAGTGTCAGTAAAGGTGTGTGTGTTTGATTCATTGTCAGATTGCTAACACAAGTCTACTGGAGACGCTGTACAAACATCACTCTAACCTGGAGAGCATCTTCAGAATGATCGACACGGACCATTCAGGTGATCAGATCAGCCGTTTGTTATAAACCTAATTTAACTGAAGGTGAAAAGACTAACAGTAAAACAGTTTGACATGTTCTGAGCATAAAAGAGTGTAATCAGATTCATGCGTTCAGGTCTGATCTCGTTTGAGGAGTTTCATCAGACGTGGAAGCTGCTGAGCTCTCACCTGCAGACGGACATCAGCGATAAAGCCATCGCAGACCTGGCCGAGAGCATCGACTTCAACAAGGACGGCAGCATCGACATCAACGAGTTCATGGAGGCCTTTCGCCTCGTGGAACAATCTAGAGGAGAGAGGGAAGCGCCGCCGTCACCAGAATGAGCGTAGGACGTCCCAGAGACACGAGACGAGCGCAGACGTCTGGCCAAACGCTTGAAACCTCAAGAGCAGCAACTGTACGGATGTAAACGTGTCTGAATATTTCCCTGCCATTTACTTTACTAAAGGCCATGGTGTTTTTCAGTGCTTCACCTTTCATACACGCTCAATAAATCAGCCAAAGCGTGAAATACATACAGTGAGACTTTATTAATCAAAGACACAGTAAAGTACTCCAGCTGACTGAAGGAACATTCACACGCACAAGTAAAAATAAATGTGCTGCTTCAACACAAATCTGTCAACATTACAATCCTGATGAGTGACGTTTGTCTCACGTTCAGAGAACGGGATCAGTTCATGTTCAGGATGTAACAGACGGATTGAACGGACGCTGATCGTCAGCTGAGTTTGCTGCTGCGCCCGTGAATGCTGTCGTGAAGTCCGTCTTCGATCGTCTTGATGTCGTTCAGATCGTCTTTAATGACGCTGATCAGGTGACTCAAACCCTCCTGCTGATGCTTCAGATGCTGAAAACAGAAGGCAGCGGTCAGTGACATAAGACACAGTTGTTTTCTTTATGGTTTTAAATAAAGTGAATCATCTCTACAGAGTCAGTGAGTCTGAGTGACGCTCCATATGGTGTCTGCATGAATGAGAGCCATTCCGCAAAACACTGCTGAACTTCAAGCATTAGTTCACTTCTGAATTAACATTTCCTGACCATTTACTCACCCCTATGTCATCCATGATGTTTATGTCTTTCTTTCTTCAGTGGAAAAGAAATTAAGGTTTTTGAGGAAAACATTTCAGGATTTTTCTCCATATAGTGGACTTCACTGGGGTTCAACGGGTTGAAGGTCCAAATGTTTCAGTGCAGCTTCACGATCCCAGACGAGGAATAAGAGTCTAATCTAGAGAAACCATCGGACATTTTCTAAACAAAAATAAACATTATATACTTTTTAACCACAAATGCTCGTCTTGCACTGCTCTGTGCTGCTCCACGCATGACGCAATCACGTTGGAAAAGGTCACATCCTGGAATGTTTTCCTCAAAAACCTTTATTTCTTTTCCACTGAACAAAGAAAGATGAACATCTAGGATGACATGGAAGTGAGTAAATTATTAGGAAATTAATTCTGAAGTGAACTAATCCTTAAAAGAGTAAAAATAGATCTCTAATATAGTGCGTTCTATAACGCCAGTTACACACTCTCACCCCAAACTTTCTTATCTAGTTACTTATACTTAAAAACAATGAACATAACAGCTTCAAAATCCAGGTTTTCAATATGTATGTGTGTCATTTACACAGTAGAACAAAACATCCAAGTATCGTCAACTTGTGTTTTCCACAGACTATTTCACTCAAATTGAAAAACCCCATTATAAAAACCCATAGGAAAATCTCACGGGAACCAGAGGTGAATTATTCTTCCGCCTGACGTCACGCCTGCAGCGCTACAAATATCTCCAGTCTTCCACCAGGTGATTCATCAAGTGCAATAAAATAAACACTTAAATGTGTGTTTGGCATATTTTCTTTCCACTAGTCTGACGTTGACATTATTGAGATGAAACAGTTACACAGACTCCGAGCTGAACCGGACGACAAGAGAATGATTTAACCCTTCCAGCGCCTGACCGGATAAAATCACCTTATGATGTCATCTGACCTCTTCACACTTACACTGACAGATACTTTTATCCACAAGTTTTAGACAAAAAAAACTGATTACATTTGGACATTCTCATGCTGAGAGACTGCTGATAAAAGACTAAATAAATATACATTATAAATATACACATATATATATTTAAAATCATTTTTAAAATCGCTCTTCCGTGAGGAATATCTCATGATCGACTTATTAGATTATGCTGATGTTGGGCTCATTTTAATGGTGAGAATCTGCTGTAAATAATGATGCACAATTTCACAATCGGAGCATGTTTCATGAAGTTACGACCCAAAAACGTGACATATATGCCGCATATATATATTATTTACATATGGGTCTTGCGTAGCTAGATTTTAAGCTTTCAAATGACATTTTATGTTGATCAAGGCAGTAGTTTTGAAAAATATGAGTATTAATTTGTTTTGTAGCTAGGTGGCCCGGCGGGCGGTGCACTCCGGTTTAGAGGGATGACTCAGCACTCCTTAAGAGTTGTTCAAAATGCATTGAGTTTCTAAGCTTTTAAATGATGCCCATTTTGCTTAGTAATCTGATTATGAATTTTTTCGTGGTTAGTGGTGTACCGCTGGTGGTAAACTTTGGGCTTAAAGGGTTAAATATTCAGTTATACATTATATATGTTGTTTGTTACAAACGGACAGACTCAGCTGTTCATGACTCATCTTAAAGTGACTTTGATACAGACTAAAGCCTAAAAGAAACCTCTCTTTACTCAGGTAGTTATCATGACATCAGTGACTTAACATGAACTCACCTGTTTGATTTCTCTCAGCAGGTCGGCATCAACACGGTAACGCTCCTCTGAACGAACGGCTCCAAAATGATTCTGCATCCGAATCTGAGACATGAGTTCATTCAGTCGCCCCTGAAACACACACACACACACACACACACACACACACACACACACACGTGTTTGACTGTATCAGTGAGTGTGAGATCAATCAGGTTAATGATATTTTCTCTGTCTAATCCTAAACCAAACCTGCAAAACACTAGACTGCAACAGAAACATGATTTTGTCGATTTATAAACCGTGTGTCTCCAGTGATCCGGCTCACGAGTGTGTGTTCAACAGGTCTCACTGTATTAGTGCTGTCAGTGTGTTTCACACCTTGAACTGTGTGGGAGCGTTGAGCTCTGATTGGATGGTGTCCAGCTGAACTCTCAGATGCTCCTCATCCAGCTGGATGGCGTAACCGCTCTTCCTCTGAACTTCCTGTTTAATCAGCACCTGAAACACAGGGAAGAGGGAAAAGGGATGTGTGTGTGTGTGTGTGTGTGTGTGTGTGTGTGTGTGTGCTCTGAATGAGGCGCAGTGCTACTGTCGTGCCGTACCTGCAGGACTCGGTGCGAGAGGTCCATGAGCTTGCGCTTGTACTGTGTGATTTTGGCGGCGGTCGTGGCCTGATTTCTCTGCAGTTCGCTGATGTCGTTGGAGATAATCTGAAAGACAGCAGAGAGAGAGCCAGTAATGCGATGACATCAGCGAGCGTGGCGTGGAGCGGCTCCGTGCATCTCACTCACGTCCACTCGGGTCTGGTGCTGTTTGGTCATCTGATCCTGGATCTTCAGTCTGCGCAGCAGCTCTTTGAAGCCCACCATGGGCACTGGAATCAACCTGAGTGGGAAAATCACAGCGCACATAATGTCACAATCACATGAGCGTCAGATCAAGCGATGAGCCATTAATGAGACGCACTTCTCTGGGTCTGGATTGTCCACTTTGGCCTGTTCCCAGATGATGGGGTCCACACCTGCGCACACACACACACACAGCTTCAGCAGCATTCCACACCAGCGCACACATGTGTAACATGTGACACGTGTCATACCTGCGGGCGGGTTCTGCAGCAGCTGCTTCAGCTGCGCCGGCGTCAGCGCGGTCCGACTGACGGTCATGAAGACGCCCAGCTGCTGCAGCTGAGACTTCACATTCATCTGCTCCATGTAGTTATAGAGCGTGGACGCGGGAACTCGCTTGGACGTGCCGTTCGGAGAACGCTCCACCAGATAAACAATCACCTCCGTCCTGTGCAGACAGGAGAGATTTCAGTTCTTCAGATCCGTCAGTGACTGAACAATGTATTTCAGACATCCTATTATATATTAACTAATTTGTGTGCTAGGCTTCTGTTTTTTAACAACTACATAACAAAAAAGCTTACAAATGCAGTCAGAGTGTTTTTTCTTTAAACCAAAAACCCATTTTCTGTGTCTCCCAGTTTGAGAAGCGCTGCCGTACAGCACAAGCTTTTAACGGTCATGTGACAGAATCATTGTCTTTAAAATGAAACAAGGCTGAGGTCAGAGGTCAGTCTCACTGGTCGTCAGGTAAGGCTCGCACTCCCTCCACGTTCACCGTCAGCGTCTGATTTCCTCCCAGAACCCTGTGCAGCGATTCCACCAACTGCTGCTGCTGAGAGCGAACGTCAGCTTCCTTCTTATTGAGAGCCAGAGCCACTAAACCATCCTCATCCTTCACACCGGGAACACAGCTGTAGCCCACCGCCTGACACGGACAGAGAGAACGACGGAGAGATGGACAGACAGACGGAGAGAGACAAAGAGGAGGACAGACAAACAGACATGCTAAAAATCTTGGTAACTTATCCAGAACATTTTATATATGCATAACTTTAACAATTCTACACTTAAGCTGTTATGCCACGAAAGCTGCAGTGAGTGAGTGAGTGTGTCATCATCATCATCATCATCAGCACCTTGAAGCGGCAGAAGGGGTTCTCCTGGCTGAACTCCACGGGTGGGGCGCTGCTGCTGAAGTAACCCTTCCCCACGCCCCAGAACGCCTGCAGCTGGTTCCACTTGGCCAGAATGGAGTCGCGTTCATCGCTGAGGACCGACGGGGCGGAGAGAGCGCTGGCCATGTTATACAGCTGACTGGACTGAGACGCCTGCTGGCTGAACAGACCACCTACACCTACACACACACACACACACACACACACACACACAGTGTTTGTTTATTAATCTGGTTCATTCTCTCTCTTCGTTCGGTTCGTTTATGAACACGGCATCTTTGCTCGGATCCACACCAAAACAATCAGTCTGAGATCACCTGATCGAGGTGGTGTGGGCCCTCGAAGGGTTCTGCTGTGGTCAGAGAACAATGCAACCCAGCAGACCAGGCTGGATCATGACTCATAAAACTCTAGAACTGAACCAAGAAAAAAGTACATCATCAAAACAATTTAAGGGTGCGTTCACACTTGTCATGTTTGGTCTGATTAAAATGAACCCTGGTGGGATTGCTCTGTCAGTGCGGTTCATCTGAACATGTGTGAACGCTACCATCCGAACCCTGGGGCGCACCAAACAAGCGGACCGAGACCACTGAAAAGATGGGTCTTAGTCTGCTTCCAAGCTAACTCTGGTGCGGTTCGAATGATATATGAATGCAACACGGACCAAAGACGTGTAAACGAACCAAAAACAAGAAGATGAGACCCTAAAAAGGACAGAATCCTCACACATTTTGGTTTTTCTCGTCATAGTCGTGAGTTTGCCCATCACAGGCATCAGACGCAGATCGTGTGTGTGTGACGGAGGGATTCCCGCCGCTGTTTTGACATCTTTACACATTTTATAAGCTCTTCATAAGTTCCCAGCTGGTCAAAATACCATCATATGCAGGCTACACACACAACAAGCACATTAATCTCAGCACAGCATTGTTTTGGATGTTCGGTAAGTTCAGTCTCAAAATACGTCATAAAATCTGACCAATCAGGTTGTGAACATATCCCTATGCCTTTAGGTTTGGTGATAAAATTGCCAATCTGAACGCTAATCGGACCAGGACTAAATGTTTTTTTTCCTTTGATCTGGACCAAACGAACTACAAGTGTGAACGCACAAATGTGAGTCCCTGTTTCAGAACAAAGCAAATTATCTACAGGCCTCAACTCTGAACTGAACCGGTTTCAGAATTATTGAACTGAACTGATCCGAATAATGACGCTAGAGTTTTTAGTCAATGTTATGATACATTTTAAAATCCTTAACACAAATAAAACACTGAAGCATGTGAAATTGCACCATTAATGTAATTTGTCACACAGTTAGATGATGTTCAAAGTCAGGAAGACAAACCAGGCTGATCAGAGAATAGAGACTCACGTTATGTTTTTAGTGTGTGTTTGTCTGGACAGTTTTAATAGATGAGGATTGAAACATGTGGTTCTGTTCAGTATCGTAAACAAGCTCTTTGCTGTTGTACTGTACACATACTGTACATGAATTCTGAAATGTTTACATTAATGTATTATACGGACTTCTTATATCATACGATTTATTTGGCGTCCTTTTGGAGTCTCCAAGGCTACGTTCACACTGCCCAAATCTGATTTTTTTGCCCATGTGACTCATGACAGTGTGAACAGTACAAACCACATGGAATCTGATCTTTTCAATCCCAATTTGTGCCACTAAATCAGTTCTGTAACGTACCCGCAGTGTGAACAGTCATATCAGAATTCACACGATTTTTACGTCACTCAAGACTCTGCGCTCATGAGAGTCTATTCAAAGATTTTACATACCCAGCGTTATCAAGACAGTTGTGAAAGGTCGTCAGCAGAGGGCAGCGATGTGTCAGAACTCGACAGCTCTAAAATACAAGCAAAACATGAGGCTCGTATCAAACGCTTCAAAACTCTGCTCTTTTGTCACATCATTGTCTTTATTTTTCATTTAGCCTGCACATAATTTCACTGGCTTCCGCGGCAGATCACACTATGAATAAAAACGCATAATCGCTTACTTTAATGCCTTCCATGTTTACTTCCGTATAACGGCGAGCTGTGTGTGTTGCCATGCCCGCGATGTTCACGCATTATTGGGTTAGTTTTTCACTGTTGAAGCGACCGCACTAACGCAATATTTAACCTGCGGAACGCGATTGGACTAGATGAGAAGAAATTGAGTGGATCTTGTGGTTAAAAACCTGGCAACCCCATTTGTATCATTCATTTGCGCATGCAGGTCAGTTCAGAACCATGATCTGTTCGCACGGGAAATCTGATATTTCCCACATTTAAAACAACTATACAAAAAAATCAGATCGGAGCAAAAATCGGAATTTGGCAGTGAGAACGCAGCCCAAGTGTCCTTTTTGGAGAGACACCTAGATTTACCTGGAATACAGTTTTGTGAGAATCACCCTTCAATCCTATGTAGAAATGAAGCTGACTGGACTGAAGTCGGTCTCACCTTGCTGGGTCTGATTGGTCTGGATCCCCCCGAATCCTCCGAACCCCAGTCCGGTTCCGCCCAGAGCGCCGAATCCGGTTCCCGGCGCCGCACCCGCACCCAGAGCGGACGAGAAGCCGAAGCCCTTGTTCTGAGTGTTTCCAAAGAGACTCGTACCTGCAGAGTCAAGAACAACTTCCTGTCACAGCTGCTCACACAAACACACATCACTTCCTGGATTAAAGCGCTACCTGCGTTTGACGGCGTGGAGAAATTGAAGCTGGTTCCAGCGCCGGCGGAGGTGGTGGTGGGGCCGAATCCTCCGAACGCACCTGCAGGAAACACAGACATGAGAAGAAGAAACTACAGACATGACACAGGAAATGATGCGATGGACAGGACAGGTGTGAGCGTCACAGACGAGGCCTCTGATTGGACACAAAGACAGACAGACAGACAGACATGCATGCATGAACGCGTGATATGAACGAATCATGAATAACGATGACCTCCGACCTCTCAGACTCAATCTACCTGCTCCAAAACTGAACCCAGGGGCCGCGGGGCCCAAACCAAATGCCCCAAAACTAACAGGCGCCGCGGCGGCGAATCCTGACGCACAGACCAGGGAAGAGACACACGAGAGTTAGAAAGACCTGAAGTGTGTTAGAGACACTGGACACACACACACACACACACACACACTCTTCACTCACTCACTCACACTCACCCGCGCTACCGGATCCGAAACCGAAGCCCGTGGACGCGGATGTCGTGGTCGCGGCTCCAAAGCCAGTGCCAGAAAGACCTGTAACCATGACAACAGCTCGTGACCTCCTGTAACCATGACAACAGTCGCCCTAGTCGTCATATAAAGGTGCACCTCTGAAGGAATGACGGGAGCGCGCAAACTGTTGCCCGACGCGCACATGTAATAAAGATGTAATAATTAGTGCTGATGATTAGTGAATATGCTGCAGGATGCTTGGCGGGTGTTTTACAGAAGCGGTTTCATCAACAACACCACAAATGACTCATGAACACATCAACAAGCACACAACAGCTCAAATAACACAATAATGAGAGGTGTCTCGCGCGCTCAGTGAGCAGCTGCTCCGATCAGCGATAATCGAGTTCAGCGATTTGCAATTTTCATGAATATATTTGAGAGCTTTTGAGATGAAACTATGAATGTTTATCGGGATATAATAATAGAGTTTAATTCAACTCACCAGCGCTGCCTGACGCGCCGCCGAAGTTGAACGCCATGTTTCCGGTCCTGCCACGATACAGTCCGACCAGAAACAAAAACACGAACAAGTGGTTCCTACACGCTCATGAAACACACTCCATATATAACCCCTGAAATTATTCAGTATATTCATTAAGAAATGCAGATTCACCGAGCTCCTTAATAAATAGAGTAGGACAAGCTGAAAAACGCTCTCTGTGAATGTAACTTGCAGTTGTTTTTGTCTTAAGTGAGAAAAACTCTAAACAGCTGCTTATTTAAACAGTCACCATTCGAACATCTGTCAGGTTTAATTTCTAAATTTGGTCATTATTGATAGTTATAGTGTCAATCTTGATAAACAACAAAATCAATCAACACATCTTTGAATATTAATAAAAAGCTTTATTAACATTGCATTGTTAACAAATAAACAGCAATACAAAGACGAAGATGAATGTGAATCCTCAAGAAAAACACACTAAGCTCAGGAACAGAACTGGATCTGGATAACCGCGATCATCGCAGGCCTTTGCGTTTCATCAGCGTTCTCTTCTTCAGCTCTGAGAGTCGGAGCTTCTTGCTGCGTCGAGGTTGTGGAGCCTCCAGCTCGACCTGAGGCGCTTTCGGCTCTGCTGGAGTGTCGAACACGTCATCCGTGACGTCCTGCATCATCACTTCCTGTTCCTCTTTGCGTTTCTCCTTCTGGATCTCCTTCACCATCTGCCTCTCCTTCTGTTTGGCGGCCGTGGCCAGTCGGATCATTCGCCGGTGCTGAACAAACATCAAACACAGCGTCAGTGTAAAGAGAAACACCTGCAGAAACCTTGAGGTGTTCCAGAGCCAGAGCTCTTACCATGTTGGGCGACTGGAAATGAGGGTTTTCATACAGTGTTGGTCCACCGAAGCTGCCCTGAAATATTTTAATGAGATTCAAGACGAAGCGAGGGCCGATCTCCACCAGAGACGCGTCTTCTTCAATGATCTGTGAACAACATCAGACCAAACAAAAGCTTTATTTCTACAGTGCTTTAATCAGTACAGTTTGCTTCACAGCAGTGTCAATGACGCAAACTCAGTTTCAGCAGCTCTACAGAAGATAACGGAGTCATTATTCAGATCAGGTTCTGTTCTCTGATAGTGTCAGAGCAGTCAGATCAGTAATATCACCTGATAGTTCCTGAACCAGATTCTGTGGTCTGTGATGGTGAAGCTGAACACATGATCCACGAACGGCTGACTCTTGGGGTGATACTGAGGCGTGGAGAAGATCTGAGAGAACAACATCAGACGATCAGATCGTTTAACAATCATCCGTCTCAATGCAAACACGTTACAACATGCATTAAAAAAAAACATTCAGTACTAAATCAAATTTGTGTTGTTGTGAACAGTGCTAAACCGGTAAAGCTGCCATTCTGATCATTAACGCTAGTGACATTAATAATGCTGCATTAAAAGAGCAACATGATTAGTTTAAATACCATGGACTGAAAATGGGTTACTACATATTTCACATATTTACTTTGTGTTGTGTGCATATAATTCATGTAGACAACGGAGATGAGAATCAAATTTCTTAAAACTGAAGATGTTGTAAAGAAGCACAGAATTAAATAGAAATTAATTCTGAAATAAACCTGAGTGAAGAGTTCCTTGAGCAGCGCGTAATGAGGCTCCTTGTCGAATTTCTGTGAAGTGACAGGAAAACACAATCATCATCATCACTGTCACAATCAACACCATCACAATATCATCACTGTCACAATCTTAACGGTCACCATCATCACACAATCACAATAATCATCTCCGTCGCAATCATCACCGTCACCATCACAATCACATCCGTCACCACCACCATCACAATCACCATCACAATCACCATCATCACCGTCACAATCACCATCACAATCACCATCACAATCACATCCGCCACCACCACCATCGCAATCATCACCGTCACAATCACCATCACAATCACATCCGTCACCACCACCATCGCAATCATCACCGTCACAATCACCATCGCAATCATCACCGTCACAATCACCATCACAATCACCATCACCATCATCACCGCAATCATCACAGTCACCATCACAATCACATCCGTCACCACCACCATCGCAATCATCACCGTCACAATCACCATCACATCCGTCACCACCACCATCGCAATCATCACCATCACAATCACCATCACCATCACATCCGTCACCACCACCATCGCAATCACCACCATCGCAATCACCGTCACAATCACCATCACAATCACCATCACCATCACCATCACCATCACAATCACCATCACAATCACCATCATCACAATCACCATCATCACAATCACCATCATCGCAATCATCACCGTCACAATCATCATCACCACCTTCATCACACAAGAGGTCCATAAGTGCGTCTCACTCACCGGGTCGAAGGATAGCAGTGGCCTGGAGCCTTTCAGACAGTTTCCGGTCATCTTCAGCTCAGCCAGAGTGTGAACTATAAACACATTTACAGTCTCATTACAGCTCATTTACATACAGGAGTCTTAAAGGTACAGCTGCAAACACAACTGGTTTGATTATAAAGGGAAATGATACATATTTATGATTATATGTAACTGCATATGAACTGTACCGTTTTGAACAAGAAATTTGGCAGAGGGTCCGTGAGGGACGTTTGAGATCCTGAAACAGAAGAACAGATGATGTGAAGACGATCTCGGCACATACGACTCTCTCTCTCGTGTAAATTACGTGTTTCTCACCACATGTAGAGATCCTGTTTCTTCTTGGCTTCAAAGAAGATGCACTTGTTGCAGTTTTTAATTTCACACACCTAAAGCACAACAGCGGTGAGAATCAAACCACTGAAGAATAAAACACTCAAGACTGTTAGTGTTGAAGCGACTGAAGTACCTCGTTCACCACAAAGAGTTTGTCTTTTCTGTCCATCTTGGAATCTGGAGGAAAACAAACAGAGTGAGATTTCAGATGTTCTGCTGATGTTCTGGTTAGTGCTGGTTTAACGTGGTTTTACCGGCTTTGCTGTGCGGCATCATGGTCTTGAGGTCCAGCATCAGGTGTCTCGTCCTGAAGCTGATCCCGCGAGAAGAAAAGACCAGAACTCGCTCTTTGTTCGTCCATTTGCCCTGAAGAACCAACAAGATTCATTCATGACTGAAGTTCATCACTTCTCACAGGTAAGAACAGATATATACACTAGATTATATCATGTCTTACACACACATAACACATACAGACACGTGATGTACAGGTCAATAAATTACTTTAACTCTCCTGTAAACATTCTCACCTGTTTCTAGTGTTTACATGTGTTCAGTTATATACCCTTTTTCATTTACAGTCAGTATTACATTACATAAACAACACAGGTTAACATGTGTTTACAAACTAGACCGTATATGCATATACATGTGCAATGATGACGTATTTCACTCACCGCGCTGACGGGCGGCGGGACGCTGATGACGCCCGCGGGAGAGTTCGCGCTGGCTTCTTCATTATCTGCTGCGAATGACACGGTCTTCGTTTTTCTCTCAGTTTGTGGCAATTTGTTCTTGTTTAATTTCGCTCTTTTAGCCTTGATCTGTGCCGATCTCTCCGCTGCACGTTTCCCTCCGCGCGCCGCCATCTTTTACTCACACACGTCAGCGGAAGCGGAAATGGACGGGTCGAACTGGATGAATAAGACACAATGAACTCAGAGTTGAATGAAGAGGCAGTAGAAATGAACGAGGATGATGATGAAGACGAGGAGGAACAGAAGGAGAGAGATGATGATGGTGATGATGGTGAAGAAGGGTTTTCAGTGCTGTCAGATCTGCCGGTTGAGATGAGCGAGAGACGCCCGACCTGCCGCAGATGCTGGTGAGAGTAACACACACACACACACACTCACACTCACACTCACACACACACACACACACACACACACACACACACACACACACACACACACACACACACACACACTCTCACACACACACACACTCTCACACAATTTTTTGGAGTTTTCCAGACATGCGCATTTGCGCATGCAACTCAAAGCCATATTCCCATCTTCATTCCAGGATTAGTGATATATGTTTTGACATATATAGTTTAATTTTTTTTTTTTCCCCCAAAAAAATGTCATGAGGTCAGAGATGCCCCTAATTAAAGCCCCAGGAAGAACATACATGTTTATGAACATTAATGTGAATTCAGGTTGACTGGGACACTTTTTGCCATTGAGATGTTTCCCAATCAACCTGAATATATGCCAAATAATGAATGTTTGTGTATCAAAATAAATTGTCCAGTTATATCAGTTCATCATTGTATATCCAGGTACACGAGTCACACATGGTAAAACAAACGCATGGCAGAGAATAACAAAAGGTTGCAAAAATCTTTATTAGGCCACTGATTTTGGACATTATTTCCAGAGGGATGACCCAGTTTTAAATCTCCATTAGGTGAGGTAACAGAAGAACATAGCAATACATCACTGAAATGGCAGCTGCATGTTTTTAACAATATTTTATTTATTTATTTTCCCTGTTACAGGAAATCAGTATAATCTACTCATTCAGGTGTTCTGAGATGCTTGATTTTATTGTGCAATTGAAAAAATTAAACCTTGTGGTGTCAGTGTATCTTTCTTTAATATATAAATGGAAACCATGAAAAGACAATATAGTTTCAGCATTTGTCACCAACCGGAAAACCAGAGAACGTTAGTCAGGACAGGTCAGCTAACATGTGTTTAATCACACCAGTAGTCTATAGGTTACAAAAATATTATGTCCACACCAGACACATTTATATAAGCCTCATTGTTATATCGCAGGGTACAAAGGATGAGTAATAAATGTTCGGAAGTCTGCAACACGTTCTCGATTATTTGTAAAAGTAATGAATCTTGTGCATCTGTTCTTGTTACACATTTATCAGATCTTCCTCAGTCATGTGATTCTGTCCGAATGCCATGTGTTTTGTCTCCGTCAGTCGGCCGGTGAAGGTGTGTCTGTGCCCGTATCTCCCGCCGCGTCCCCTCGACGTCTCCACATGTCTCTTCATCGTCCAGCACCCGGCCGAGGTCTGTGTCCCAACATCTCAAACATCGCCTTCATGACGCCGTCAGATGTCTGACCGTCTGCTTTCTTCTTCCTGTAGGAGAGTCGCGTTCTGCGCACCGTTCCGCTCCTGGCTGCGTGTCTCCCTCCGGGCAAATGCAAAGTTTTCATCGGGCGGCGGTTCTCTGAGGAGAGGTGAAGTACAGCAGCAGTTATGGGGTCCGTGCGACACGCGCAGATGTTTGACCGTGTTTCTGTGTCAGATATCCGGAGCTGGCGGCCGTGTGTAGAGACCCGCGCTCCCTGCTGCTGTATCCCGGAGCCGCGGCCGACAATCTGGAGGATCTGAGTACGGATTTCACCGCGACGCCCCACAACGTCATTCTGATCGACGGCACCTGGAGTCAAGCTAAAGACATGTTCCTGAGGAACGCTCTCCTGCGGCTGCCCAGACAGGTGTGATCCCATTCTCCGCTCCACATCCCGACCAATATCCAGCGAAAACTGAATCATTTCTAGCAGTAACTGTGCTCAAACAATTAAAATAAATATATATGGTTGGCGCCGATAGCCTTGTGGGTAGCATGTCAACATATAGCGCATTTTGGGATATCGCATAAAAACGCTGAATGGAAACACAAAGATGTGCATAAAATGCACATTAAAAAACGTTTGTGCTCAATTGAGGTGGATCATTTTACGATAAGAATGATAAGAATACATGCGCATAAACTAATTTCCCTCGATGCGCAACAAAAAAATGGACATTCTTGTTTTTTTAATGGAATATTGCAGTGATTATTCTAAATGATTTATCATTATTGTTTTAAATTCATGTTCCTGGTAATCTTGAATCAGAATATCTTCTCCTCCCTCTTGCAGCATCTCTTCTCTTCTCTGATGACGAGGGCGGGGCAACCTGTCACTCACATGAGATCCACCAATAGCAAACCACAACCATCCAATCAATTCCCCACAGACAAAATCAAGCCCCGCCCACATTTGTTCTTGTTTGAGAAGCGTTTCACTCGGATATACGACACAATAGGGACCGAGTTTTTAATGTGCGCTGTTGTCCTGCAGGTTCAGCTCCGCAGCGCCCCCTCCAGTCAGTATGTGATCCGCACGCAGCCCACCAACATGTGCGTGTCAACGCTGGAGTGTGCGGCCGTCACTCTGTCCATCATGGAGAAGAACCACAGCATTCAGGAGGTTAGTGTTCTTCAGAAGGACAGTCCCTGATAAACCCACAGTGTGATGTGTGTCTGACATCAGTGTGTTTCTTGCAGGTTCTTCTCAAACCTCTTCAGGCTCTGTGTTCCTTTCAGCTGCAGCACGGCGCTCAGATCCACCACAGCAAAGAACATCTCATCAAAAACGGACAATACAACAAGATCATGCCCAAAAACAAACGCAAGATACGGAGGATGCAGAAACTCATCAGCAACCAGAATATATGAGACCTTTACTATGAAACTACAGCATATTTTTCAGTTTCTTCTACAGATTCAGCTTTTGTATTATTATTATTATTATTATTATTATTATCTGTCTGCGTTTTAACATGATATGAATGATGGTTCACTAAGCAATATTTACATGATCTATCTGTGAATGAAAGTTCATCTGGGTTTATATTGAACTCTTCAGTAATGACTGTGATTGTAGAATTAAAGCGGTTGATGTTTGTTTGATGTGTGATTGTGTTTTGCGCCCTCTGGTGTCACAATACTGTAGCGCAGCTGAGAAACCCACTGAATAACATCCGAGATTTAAATAACCAATCAGCTCGCGAGTATGAGCTCCTCCATCTGCGTTTGACCAATCACGTGAGGGCAAATACATGTAAGGCGGAGTCGACACTTCTGATTGGCTGTTCAGCGTATTGACATCGTGAAGAAATTAGAAGTCAAGCAAATATCACCATCTGAGCGAATATTCGCGACACGGTACGACTGTATTATATTTATTTATTTATTCATGTGCTCTCATTCATTATGAAGATGTTCGATCAGCTGTTTGTGATTTTAGATGCTCTGATAGTTTGTAAATTGATTAAAAAAAAATCACCCGGAACACTTCAAGTAGTTTTTACTGTGATTTTAATTTATGTAATTTCTGTTATACTTTTGAAGTGTGTGCATTTCAGCTAGGGAGTTATTACATTAATAAATTTCGCCTGCATATTTTCATGAATGATATACAATGTTATTACTTTAATAACAATTCCAGTTATAATTAACATAAAGTGTTTTTCAGATGACATTAACAACACAATTTCGCCTATAATGTATATTTTCTTATATGATGGGCAGTTATTACTTTAATCACATAATAATTGCAGTTATATTGATGAATGTGTTTCAGATGGACAGTTCGTCTCGACAGCTTCGGGAAACTCTCGTCTCGTATCACAGTCTGAATGAATCCGAGTGGAACATCGCGAAGAAATCAGTCAGTTCCGTTTAAATTGCGTTCTCTTCTATCCTGACCGTTTAAATATTTCCCGCGTCGTTCATTTCAAACCGCGCTGAAAATACCTCAGTTCTTATTCTCCGCTTCTTTCAGAAGGATGTGACCGTTTGGAGTAAACCGTCGGACGAGTTCAGCGGATTTCTGTGAGTTTAAAGGAGCTAAATAGCAGCTCTAATCGAGTTATCTAGTTATTAATGATGGTTTTGTTTTGTTTTTTCAGATATAAAGCCGAAGGAACTGTCGCAGAGAATCCGCGGAGGATCATTGATTTCATGATTCCCGGGCCGTGCAGGATGAGCTGGGACAGTCTGATGACTTCAATGGAGATTGTGAAAACACTAGACGAGGTGAATGTCTGTATGTCCACCTCTGTATCGCCATGTCAATGTACAACTGGATTATGAAAGCAGGTGAAAGTTCAACAAGCAATAAACTTCCCACAAATACCTTACACAGCGTTATCTTTACATTATTCACCCAGAATCTTGCAGATTTATGTCCATCACGAGCTGTAATTACACTGATTGTTTAGGGTTAAACATTCAATGAACGCCACTTAACCCTGTAAAGCCTGACATATAAATAATAGTGAGATTAAAAACAAAAAGAAGCTTGTTGAGGATCATATTTGATGCATTAGGATTTTATGGCTCATATAGAATGATAATAGTGAGAATATGGAGGAAAAAACTGCTCAGATTTATGTAAAAATATGCAATTTGCTACAGTGCGACAGGTTTATCATAATCATTTAGAGCCTTAGAAACGTGCGTATTAAAGGGTTAGTTCACCCAAAAATGACATTTGTCATTTACTCACCCTCATGTCATTCCACAACCTTCTTTCATCTTCAGAACACAAATCTGTTTTTTTAATCCTCCATTGAAAGTAACGAAATTACCACATTCAAGGTCCAGAAAAGTAGTGAAAACACGGAGAGATTAATTTATCGGTATTTTTGTTTTGCCGCACAAAAAAATGTTTTATCGTCTCTTCATAACATTAAGGTTGAACCACTGCAGTCACATGACTGTTTTAATCATGTCTTTAGTACCTTTCTGGACCTTTAAATTGGTAACTTCGTTGCTTTCAATGGAGGATAAAAAAAAACCTCTCAGATTTTATCAAAAATATCTTAATTTGTGGTCTGAAGATAAATGAAGGTCGTACGGGTGTGGAACGACATGAGGGAGAGTAATTAATGACAGAAATATAATTTTTGGGTGAACTAACCCTTTAAATATGATACAGTCGCTTTATAGGGTTAAATCTGTGTTTGTTTCTGTGATCCTCGACACAAATTTGTGCACATGACAAAGAGGAACTGACGGACTGACTGTGTTTCAGGGCTGTTGTGTTGTGAAATACACCACTGCAGGGCAGCTGTGGAACATCATTTCTCCACGAGAGTTTGTGGATTTCTCCTACACCTGCGACTATCGGCACGGCCTGTTGTCCTGCGGTCAGTCGCTCACGTCTCTTGAGTTTTCTGTTGGGTTGAACCGTATTGTGACTCTTGACGGAGGTTGAATGTGATGTTTGTGTTGTTCAGGCATGAGCGTCGATCATGCCGAGCAGAAGCCGGGGTTCGTGCGAGGATTCAATCACCCGTGCGGCTGGTTCTGTGTGCCGACGGAGGATCCCGCTCTCAGTCTACTGACCGGATACATCCAGACGGACCTGAGGGGAATGGTGCCGCAGACGGCCGTGGATTCGGCCATGGCTTCTGGACTGGTCAGATTTTTCCATGACCTCAGACAAGCTCTGAAAGTTTAGCCTCCATGAACGTGAAATCAATATGACGTATGTTGTGATACAGCTGCTCTCCACAGATACTGTAAATAATCCTCACAGGACACATTTATTTATTATTGCACTTCGTGTTTTGTTTTTGTTCATGTTTGCCTTTGGTTTAATTTTTTTAACCATTGTAATTTTTTAATGCAGGTATTTTTTATAAAATGATGTTTTGTCAGAAAATGTATTTATTGGATTTTTTAAATTCTCCATCGTCTCTTTCTGAGCAACACCTGGACTACATTAAACAAATCACAGTTCATTTGTTTAACCTAAGTATTTACATATAGATTTGTGTGACTGTTCGACTGATTTGTTTATTTTCCTCAAATGGATGAAATACTTAAAGGAAACCGAACAGGTTGATGATGAAATAAATATTTTTTTTCTTATTAACCCTTTCATGCATGAATTATGACGACCTCATGATTCATGATTTTCTTCTTTTCAAGGCATGAAAAATCAGATTTGAACATTTCAAAGAGTGGACAGTATGTGTTTATGCTTTTAACTGAAGAGATGCTGTATTAAACAATACAGTAATACTATGTGTTTTAACAAACCAATGAAAAAATGATATAAAATCATGTGAAAACTATAATATATATATATATATATATATATATATATATATATACACACATATATATACATATATAATCACAATTTCCTCCCAATCTAAAATCAGTTCTTGGAAAATTGCACAATGATATGACTCCTTAGATGTTACCAATGCTACAACATTTTTTTTTCTTACCTGCAAGAGTCTCCTAAGGTAGGTTAGAAGGAATTGATAGATATTCTGGAGCAGCTTGGCTTGCCACCTGGTGGCAGTGTACAGGCTGATGCTCTCGTGTCCACTGTAGAGGCTGACCTGCAAATGCCTTTTGAATAGCTGTCCACTGTAGTGACCTCTATGCGTGAAAGGGTTAAATTAAGATAATGAGTTTGTGCTTTACTGCAAGGTGATAGCTCTGTCCATTTGTCCTATTCAGTAGATGTTTTATCCAAAGTAACTTACAAATGAGAAAATCCTAAACCACCACGAGAGGCAGTAACATGAAAACACTGCAAACCAAAGTTCAGGCTCTTTTTCCTCAAAGGTAGACAGAAACTCAGATGTTCTGATGGATTTTGATAAATTATTTCAGTGAATGTCAAAAACCTTTGTATTTTAGGTGCTTGTTAGTTCATTTTAAATGACAAATTAATATCACGTCCATGGACACGGCATAATACATGGATAATTAAAGCAAAAAAAAAAAACAAAAAATAAACTGATAAAATACAATTCATATTGTAATTAAAAACCTGAATATTTTTTATTTTCCAACTTCAATGTCCGTTTCAACCGCGATGACGTTGACGTGGAAACTCCGCCCACCGACGCAGCTGCTTCTGTGCGTGCGCGCTCGCGGCGGCGGAACGAGTGATCGGAGTTGAAGTTCGTTCGATGAGTGTTTCTCTGGATCCCGATCCGTAAATGAGGTTCGGCTCCTTTACAGCTTCTAACGCGCTCCATAGGCGCGAATATGTGAGTTTGACAGCTGGTAACGGGACAGACGGTCTCGGGTTCAGTTCGATCCGGTGATGCGGTTCGGTTCGGCTCGGCTCGAGTCTCCATGACAACAAAATCAGCGGAGTGAGTAACTTTAGCAAATAAACACAAACACGTTTATCTTCACGGAGATATTTATAACCGATCAAGCAGTCGTTGAGGCGATTGAAGCTTCAGAAGGTTGTTTGGATTCATTAGGGTTTGATTTTTGCTGTTTTGTTGTTGTTTGTGTGCGCGTGTCCTTTAAGATCCACTTACTGGAAAATCCTGTTTCTGTTTCGCTATGAATCCGGAGGATTTCCCCTCATCCCGCTCTGTTTATGACACACATGTTTTACTCTGTCTGTTGTTTAGACCTCCTCTGACCACTGAATGTTTGCAACTTCACACATCGCTGTGGTTTGAGTTTAACAGCTTTTATGAAAGTGATAGAGAAATTCTTACAGTTCTGTGTGAGAGCTGAATCAGTGAGATTTTATGTGAGAAACAGATGGTTTGAGCTTTATGATATGCTGTAGACTGAAGGACATTGCTGTTGTCATGATTATTATGGGCTGCTGAGAGTTTCCTCAAGGGTGTTTGACTGCAGCAACCAGTAAAGTAATGTGAATTACATTTTCTTAATAACACACATGCATTTATTTACAGCCAAAAAATGAGACTGTGCTTTAACTGTAAGATGTAAAAGCTCTCAGTCTGGGTGTTTGCAGTGCAGGAACTATGGAAGCTTGATTCCATCATGGAAGTTTTTATCTCACAGTTTTCTCATAATTGTGAGATAAAAAGTCACAATTAGCTTCTAATTTTTTTATTCTGTGGCAGAAACGAGCTTCCATCAGTAACATCTCGGTTACTGTACGGTTATTCTCTGGTATCTCGGCGAGCAGCTGTGAGAAAGCAGCAGATAACAGCACTGCCTCGGCCTGATAACAGACGGTCGCTTCAGCTGCGCGTATTTTCTGACTGTCATGTTGTTGTTAGCAGGACTGCAAGCAAATAAAGTTCAGGAAAGCATTAAAGTCCATGTGAAATATCTGGTTCCAGTAGGGCAGGATTTTATATTGCATGAGGATTGAGGCGCTTTTGTCTCTCATTTATATCTTGCCCTTCCTCGCTCAGATTGTATCTACAGCTGCGTGACACACATAACTAAGTGATCAGAATTGGAGCCACATTTGGAAGTGTCTCATTTCAGATCATGTGAAAAAATCTGGTCTCGTGTGTTTTTTGTGCAACACTATCGCATCTCTTCCGTCTTTAGAAAAATATGCATTGATGAATCGGGTCAAATAAACGACTTTCTGCTGTCACGCCGCATGAGCGTCTACTGAGTGATCAGAAAGGATAGACACCATCATTCCTAAACAACAGAAGAACTAGATTAGTGTGTGAAAGACTGAATTAAACCCTCGAATTTGTCTTCAACAAGATGTTTATTTTTAAGGGAGTTAATTGTAAGGAAAGGGTTAAGGTTCACACCAAAATAATAATAACCATAACTAAATGAGCTGGTTCATTATTAGTGCACTGCAGTTTTGTGGTCTGTCTCTTTAAATGCTCGAGGCTCTTTAAAGCAGGATGGATTCTGATTGGCTGTCAGTGTTTTTATCCTTCATCAGCTGGAGAAAAAAAATCATTCTGAAAGTGATAGTCCCTCTGTGCCGTTATCATTATAGCTGTTTCTTTCACATTCAGAAGGTTTTTTTAAACTATATCTTCTCTTCATATATTTTTTTAAACTAATGGGCCTTTAGGAGTCTCTTCTGATGAAATAACTTTAAATAGTTTCAGTCAGTTTAACAGCAGCTTTCATGAAAACACATCATTAACTTCTCTGTCCTTCAAGGAAAAACCCAAGAGAGCAGTGACTGTCCATCACACAATTAAATCACGCTAACTCCAATAATAAGCACACGCTCTGATGTTTCAGTTCCTGTTTCTGCGTGTTCAGATTCTCCACAGCAGCCTGGCGGCGATTCACGCCGTCGTCAGTGTTTTTAAATACGGTTCCACACACTGCGCTTGAGCCGCGGCTGCAGAGCAAGCTCTTATTGGTCACTTCACATGTGGTCTCTTCTTCTTTTCACCTGTATAAGAGTTTGGCGAGGGTTAACAGGAGCGTTTATGGGTCAGTTAATATAGCATCGATCGGATCACACGAGGGAGACACATTCCCGTTTACACCTGGTGTTTTAATCTGTCTCTTTTGTCCACTTTTAACCACTTCTGTCCTGATTTCTTCGAGGGGAGGGTCTATGGGTGGGCAAATGTGTGTGTTTTTTTCAGATCTTTCGATCTAATGGACAAAAGCTCGTACAATTTACATATGAACGCGACTGGAGATGACGGAGAGAATCAGCTTTCGTTTCTGCTCTGACAGCCACTGATAGTGTGTGTTAGAAATCAGGAATGGTGAGAGAACATTAAGCTAGGTACGTTTTTCATCTTTAAACCAAACTTGTGTCTTCAGTCAACAACTTCAAATCCCATCTGGCTAGAGCGCTTCCCATAATGTTTGCACGTTAGATCAGTAGTGGGTCTTTTAGAGGCTGTTCGAACAGTTTTGACCACATGAGCGTCTACACTATAAAAGCAATCCGGTCGAATGCGTTTTCAACTACCTCTGGAAGTGGTTGAGAGTGGACAAGTTCAAAACCTTTTACACCCCGTTTACACCATTTAGTTTCGTCCACTTGTGATCCGATCGACCAAAACATCTTAATACCAGGTGGAAACGGCCTATGAAATGACTGAAAAACGTCAGCAGCCTCCATTAATGCTCCTGCATCCAGATCAAACTCGGTCCGTGTTCTTCTCATGATCCGATCAATCCGTGACACTCCCTGAAGTCTCGTTACAGTCATTGTAAAGCTTCACTGACTGTCAGAAGGGTCACGACCCTACAGAGCACCTGATGACAAGTTCTACAGTACCGTAACACGACACACACCTTCATCTCACACTGATCTGGTGCACTTTCTTCTTACATGTGGTTTTTAGCTGCACAGTGTGTTGTGCAAGTGTGTGTTATGTGACTGTTGAGTGTGTTGTATGAGTGTATGTTAAGCATCTGTTGAGTGTCGTGCAAGTGTGTGTGTGTGTTGTGTGTGTGTGTGTGTGTTGTGTGTGTGTGTGTGTGTTGTGTTGTGTGTTGTCAGTGGAGTATCAGACTCCGTCAGTGCAGCGCTCGGGTCAGTGTTCAGCAGGATGTTCATAGCTCTTTATCACACAATAAACACAGATAAAGATCAGGGGTGTCGAGCTCAAACACCTTCAGACGTCATTATGACCGTGTGCTTTACTCAAAGTCTTCTGAAGATCATTATTCACAGATAATTATTCCCTTAAATTTGCATTTGTATTTAAAACACCACAACTTTACTCATATTTCACCAGATTGACAGATTGTTGTTTTCAGCCCCGGTAAACGATCTGATAAACGTCTGCTCCAGTTCCAAAGATGAAAGAAAGCCATATGGGTTTGAAAGGACAGCATTAGATTTTTTCTGCTTGATGAACAGGGTTATTTTAGTATATTACTGTTAAAGATAAAGGATGTGGTTATTGTTTGCTGAGTTTTGCTTTTCAAATTTGTTTCAACTTCTCAATTTCACTTTTGAACTTGAATGCTGTTTTTCCCAGAAAATGTGTGTTTTAAAGTAAAGACTGTGCCGGTTTCTCTCCAGGTGAAACTTGGATGGCTTTGACAGCGCTTGTTACCATGGAGACGTCACAGGTGAACGGCGACGCCCAGTCAGAGAAACAGGCCAGTAGCGCCGCCCTGCAGGTTCATCTGTACTGCTGCAGAGACGATCTGACTGCGCTGTCGTATCCGCCCGGAGAATACGTGGCAGAAGAGATCTGCATAAACGCAGCCAAGGAGTGCGGTGAGTGACAGCTGCGCGATTATGACCGAGATTCATAACTGAGATTCATACTGATCTGCATCAGTACTTTGTGTGTGTAGTTACTCATCCAGAACAACTGTGTGTGTGTGTGTGTGTGTGTGTGTGCAGACTCAAGCGGTTGCACTTAATTTCTTCAGTAAAATATAATAAACTGCTGGTATTTTGCATGTGCAGAAACGGTTTGGTGAGCAGCTCATTCTTGCAGCTGACAGACATGAAAGCTGCTCTGAGTGTTTCAGTCGTAATTCAGAGCGAGGCGTCTCCTCTCGAGCGGTTAACAGATCTGTTAGGTTTAAGGTCTGATCACACGTGCCAAATTTTACGGGTAAAAAGGTTAAATCAGTGGTGCAGCGATATATGAAGTCACTTTCAAACCAAGCAGCTTTTTTGTTGGTCAACACAGTGAATTCACACAAACAACTTGACCTGTGTGAGAGAAATCTTTTGCCCGATTCACGATCGTGTGGATTCCTATTGAAATTGGATTTCAACAAGAAACTCATGTGACTTTGCCTCATCAGAGGCTCTGATTGGATAACTGCACTAACCAGCAGACCAATTGCATCGCAGCATCTCAAATGTTGGTTCGGTGGTTTCCGAAACGTCTGAGTCAAAGTCTGTCATCAGAACGATTTGGTTTAATTCCTCCAGAAGTGTTTCACACAATTGTGTTCCCAAACACCAGCATCCGAACGTAAGATCACATGACGTTTACTGTGTTTCGTCCGACGCTCTGAGACTCATTTATGATGACTTACATTTTTATTACTGATATTTTGCACCATTTTTCCAGGAAGTGATGATTTTGTTCTCTTGAATGCATGGAATGAAACGCTGCTTTATTCACAAATGTTTTAAGCCATATTCCAGTTTTGTGCAGAAGTTAAATTTGCAATGGATGGAAACACAGCTAGTGCTACGCTTATATTCTTATAATATGAGTATTCATTGAGAACAGCAGCTCATGCTAACAGAGCAAATCTTCATTAAAGAGATCATGAATTGAGAAATCATCTTTTCCTGTCTGTGGAAGTGATCCTGGGATAGATAGGTGAAGCTCCGCCTCCACAGAAGAAATCAACGCCTACTTCATCATCACAGCGTTAGCCCCGCCCACTGGTGTGTTAGCGAGATGAGGAGGAGAGAAGAGCGATACAGGACTAAAATAACATCACCTTTCAGAGGATCCTAATGCGAGGAATATGATTATTTATTTTCATCAATGTGAATGTCTCAGTTGAGCTTTATTTATTTGTATTCGGTTCATTTCACTGTGGATTCTTTGGTAAATCAATCGCATTTCGGTGCAAACAGACTTTTACGATATGAACTCGACAGTAATGCAACAACATGTGAGTAACTGTGTTCATTCTGATGCCTGATCTGATATTAATGATTCATGTACAGTCACATGATCTTTGTGTCAGTAAATCAAACCAGTGACTAAACGCTTAACTTCACCTTGATTCTTTTAGTAGAATGAAAACGCTCCCTTTACAATCACTGGAGCTGTCAATCAAACAGCGCAAGTTTATCAGTGACTGAGTTCTGGACTCGCGGCAAATCTCCCGTTTTATTCAAGGAATCTCTTAGTTACATCAAGTTTACACTGTCTCTGATTGACTACAATGTTCATTACTGCAACCTTTCATGCCACGATCTCAATATAATGCCATAGATCTAAATGTAATGCAGCACTTTTCACGATTAGTTAACCTTGAGAGCTGCTAAAAGTTTTCGAGAGAGTAATTCTTAGCTATTTCAAATGGAAAGATGTCAGCCAATCACAGCAGTGGGCGTTTACACTGAAGTCTCACAGCAGACACGCCCCTTAAAACAGAGAGTTCAAATCATAGGATAAAATCAGGGTAGGAAAAATGCCTTTTATTTCTAAATTATGAAAAATGTATGTAAAAAGCATACTAACATTATAAGTGCACCCCAGGAAACATTATAAAACAATAAAACAACGCAGTTTCAACCACAAACGCTTCACATGCACGCGCGTCAAAAATATTATCAGTGCATGATAACTTGAATGACATCATGATAGTAACACGTTTAGAGTGTTCGGAGGGGTGAATGCATGTTACTGCAAGACTGTAGCTACAGTGTTAATGTAGGCTGGTAAACTTCCTGTTCCCACTCTTACCACTTCCTGTTTACCCATCTAAATCTTCAGGGTTTAAGTAAGTGTGTGAATGACACACCCTGAACTACTTCCTCTTTTCATTCACTTCCCTCTTTAATGCCGCGGCTCCACCCGTCTGTCCTCATCACAAACACAGTGAGTTTGTTGACAGGTCTGTAGTCACTCAGGTGATGTTTGATGTGAATGTGTGACAGGTGTCAGTCCCACATACTGCAGTCTGTTTGGACTCATGAGAGAGCGAGACCGCGTGTGGCTTCCACCCAATCACATCTTCAAGATGGAGCCCTCAGCCAATGAGACACTGCTGTTCAGGATCAGGTGAGGATCAGCTTCAGTAGTGGTGCAGCCTTTGTTCATCAGCTCCATCTTAATCCTCTCCGTCTGCAGGTTTTATTTTCCAGGCTGGTACAGCAGCGGCTCAAACTCTGCCCGCAGGTACGGGGTCACCAAGAGTTCAGAGGCACCTGTGCTCGATGACATCACAACGGCCTACCTGTTTGCACAGGTGAGGAGAATCCAGATCCACCGACACTGATTTTACAACCGATAATGTGTCTTAAACGGGGCCTGGAATATTTCATCATAACTGTGTTTGTGTTTTTCCACTTTCATAGCAGAGTCATTAAATTAATTAGACAATACAACAATATTGTTATAATAATATAATGTATAATATAAAATCATATATTGATGTACATGACGAGTGATATTTTACCATTTTTCTCACAGGAAGCAACACTTCTTATCGTCACACATAATTAGTTGTGCCATGTGTAAATTTCCATGTGTAAACAGTCTTATCCTGTCTGTCTGTCTCTCAGTGGAGGTCAGATTTTCTGAGTGGCGTGGTCAGCGTTCCCATCAGCCTGGAGTTTCAGGAAGAGTGTTTGGGATTGGCTGTTCTTGATATGATGCGTTTGGCCAAAGAAAAAACCAAGTCACCTGTTGACATCTACAACCACAACAGGTGAGAGCTCAGTCATGACCTTTGACCTGCCGCTTCCTTGTAGAGTCTGTTGTACTAAACTAAACTCTGCTGTCCTCTTGGTTGATTTGCAGTTATAAGTCGTTCCTCCCAAAGAACATGCGAGCGCACATTCAGAATCAGCACTTTGTGACCCGGAAGCGGATCCGCTTCCGCTTCCGGAAGTTCATTCATCAGTTCGGTGCGTGTAAAGCCACGCCGCGAGACCTGAAGCTCAAATACGTGGTCAGTCTGGAGACGCTGCAGTCGGCCTTCTACACTGAACGATTTCACGTCAGTGAGCCGTCCACAGGGAACGTCACCATCGTCGTCAGCGGAAACCATGGGATCCAGTGGTCCCGAGGAAAAGAGGCGAGAGACCGAGAGGTATGGACATGTGTTTTTGAGGAGGTTCGAGTTTGGCTGGGCTTGTAACATATTTGATCTTTTAGCAGACACCTTTATCCAAATCAAGTTGCACAATTAATCTAAATTATGGGATTACAGCATAATGCTCCAGTTGCATCAAATGTAAATGGTCCAAATGGAGCAGCCATTTTTGCTGTGGCGCCTGCGGAGCAATTGGGGGTTTGGGTTAGGGTTAGTTTATTGTTCATTGACTACTATTAGTATACCATTCATGGGTTTATCTCCCCCAAAAGTGTAAATATTGAGTCTCCCAGACACCATCTAAACTGGCTACTGTACTTCGAGCTACAATGGACGCGTCAATACCACATAGCATCACCATGCACTTGTTTAGAAAGACAAATGTACCAGTTTATTTTCACTTTGATGTGTTCAGTATAGATGGACTCAAACAGTTGTGTCTGTCTCTCCCGGTTCAGGATTTGCAGGTTTACTGTGATTTCTCTGACGTCATCGACATCAGTATAAAGCAGGGGACTAAAGACGGATCGGTTGAGAACCGAATTGTCTCAATAAACAGACAGGACAGTCAGACGCTGGTAAGGTACACTCACACAGCATTATGGTCCGTCTTCACAATAGCCGGTGTCTGGAGCGTCTGTCTGTGTCTCTCCTACAGGAGCTGGAGTTTCATTCTCTGAGTGAGGCGCTGTCTTTCGTGTCTTTGATCGACGGCTACTACAGACTCACTACAGACACGCATCATTACCTGTGTAAGGAGGTGGCGCCCCCTAGACTGCTGGAGGCCATTCAGATCCAGTGCCACGGGCCTGTGTCGTGAGTTCAGATTCACACACTCACACGCACGCATGTATATAGCACCCTATTATTTTAAAAACTGAATTTGGGAAAAAATAAAACAAATTTTATGGCCATATATGTATATATACACACATATGTAGTCTTTAGAAATGAGTTGTTTTGTTCACTCAGGACGGAGTTTGCCATCAGCCGCTTGCGACGATGTGAAAACCAGCAGGGTGTTTATATCCTGAGGTGCAGCCCTAAAGATTACGACAGGTACTTCCTGTCCTTCGTCGTGGAGGTGAGTGTTTGTTTATGTGGATTATATCATGGCTTCAGGCTTGAGTCTCGATCAATCCACAGCAGTTTATTTACACACTAAACAGTCTGTGTCTCATTGCTCTTCTGTGTGTGTGTTTGCAGTACGAGGGTCAGCTGGAGTTCAAGCACTGTCTGGTCGTTCGCTCTCATTCTGGCGAGTATGTGCTGAACGGAGCCAAATGCAGTTTTGCCAGTCTGAGTGAATTACTGCAGCGTTACCAGAAGGAGGCGCTGCGCTCCGACAGACACGTGTTCCAGCTGAGCCGCTGCTGTCCGCCGCGAAACAAAGGTGAGAGACACCACACCGCAGACGCCTGACTGTAGTCTGAGCGTGAAGTGACGAGTGTGTTTGTGTCCAACTCTAGATAAATCCAATCTGCTGGTGTGCAGGAACCAGACCTCTGATGCGCGTCTCTCGCCTTCTGAGTTTAAACAGGTCAACCAGATGATCTTCCACAAGATCCATAAGGAAGATCTGGAGACTGTGAGTCTCAGCACTCACTCGGGTTGATGATCATAATCACATAGCAGTAGACTGCATCTTATGAAAGTAAAGGAATGGAATAGAATGCGGCACAATACTTGTTTAATCTCGATTATTGTGTTTTCATAATCATTGGAATCAAAAATGGAAATCTGATTAATTGCACATCCCTAATGCACACATTGTGATCAAACATCTTGTACCACTGACTTTCTCTTTCTCAGTAAGCGTGCAGATCACTTTGTGTTCTCATCGTACCTTTCTCTGTTACTCAGCTAACATTCTCAGAACGTTCTTCCAGTAACGTTAATAGAACATTTGTTTAAAGTTATCTGGTCTTCAATAATGTTCTAAAACTGTTAGCACAAAAACATTATTTATACATCGATCATGGAACGTTTTTCAGTGAACGACTATTTCCAAGACTAAGGACTATTTCTGACGTAGTCCAAGTGCTTTGCAACAGTCGGTTTGTCGCGTTCAGTGTAGATAGCTTTTAGACAGCGACGCAACAGCAGTCACGTCTGGTGTAGACACAGTGTTAGTTGGAACATTTTTTAAATGTTATTACTTGTTATAGAGAATATTCAGAAATAATGTTTTCATAACTTAATGGGAACGTTAGCAAAACGTTCTCAGAACATATTTTTGTTAGCTGGGATTCAGTGTAATGATGTTACTGTATTTTCTTGACTTTCATACGTTCAGAGGGAGAGTTTGGGTCAGGGAACGTTCACGCAGGTCTTCCACGGCGTCCGGCGAGAGCTCGGTGATTACGGCGAGATTCACAAGATGGACGTCGTGCTGAAAGTTCTGGATAAGAGCCACCGCAACTACACGGAGGTATTGTGGGAAAAACCGAAGGGTCTTTGTCCCTGTTTTGATGAGTTTGATCCGTATGGGATGTGACTGTTTCCCCTCTCTGTGGCAGTCGTTCTTTGAGTCGGCGAGCATGATGAGCCAGTTATCCCACAAACACTTGCTGCTGAACTACGGCGTGTGTGTGTGTGCAGAAGAGCGTGAGTATCTCACACACACAAACACACACACACACACAGGTGTTTTATGAGGTCTGTAAGCGTATGTGTGTGTCTTCCAGACATCATGGTGCAGGAGTATGTGCGCTTTGGCTCTCTGGACACGTACCTGAAGCGCAACCGCAACACCATCAACATCACCTGGAAGCTGGAGGCGGTGAAGCAGCTGGCCTGGGCGCTGCACCACCTGGTGAGAATCAGAATCACTGCAACCCTAACCCTAACCAACCAGACATCAACATGTGCTTCTGATCCGCAGGAGGAGAAGAACCTGATCCACGGAAACGTCTGCGCCAGGAACGTTCTGGTGACCCGAGAGGAAGACCGAAAGACGGGAACGCCTCCGTTCATCAAACTCAGCGACCCGGGGATCAGCATCACCGTCCAGCCCAGAGAATGTGAGTAAAGTTTGTGTTAGTTAGTGTTTTACAGACAACACTGCATCTTTCAGTAGGGATCGATTTATTATATGCAGCCACTTCTATAAACACGTGACGTTTGTTTGTTCATTTAACTTGCCTCGTCTCCTTGAACATGACAATGTTCTGTCCGCAGTTCTGCTGGACCGTATCCCATGGGTTCCTCCGGAGTGCGTGAAGGACAGCAAGAACTTGAGTTTGGCAGCGGATAAGTGGAGTTTCGGCACCACACTGTGGGAGATCTACTGCAGCGGAGAACATCCGCTCGCCGCCTACGATGCCTGCAAGGTGAAGCAGACAGCTGAAGTGTCTCTGTGTGCCGCGTGTCGTTGAATGGAGTTAATGCTCTTGTGTGTCCTGCAGAAGCTGCTGTTTTATGAGGACAAGCACCAGCTTCCGGCTCCTAAATGGACTGAACTGGCCAGTGTGATCAACAGCTGCATGGACTACGAGCCGCTGCACCGACCCTCGTTCAGAGCCGTCATCCGAGACCTCAACAGCCTCTTCACCCCAGGTGAGCACTAATCACACACGCCACAGCATGAGACGCTAGCGCAGTCCATCATACCTCTGTCTTCTGTGTTCCTCAGACTACGAGCTGTTGGTGGAGAGCGAGACTCTTCCCAGCAGGAATCGGCCTTTAGGTTTCGCTGGAGCCTTCGAGAATCAGGATCCCACTCAGTTTGAGGCCAGACACCTGATCTTCCTCCAGCTGCTGGGGAAGGTGAGCTATCATCATCATCATCATCATCACTCACCTTTACTGTTTCAGCCCCCGTTACTCCCGTCTGTCTGTCTGTCTGCAGGGGAACTTCGGCAGTGTGGAGAAGTGCCGCTACGACCCACTGCAGGACAACACGGGTGAGGTCGTCGCCGTCAAGAAGCTGCAGCACAGCACGGCTGAGCACCTGCGTGACTTTGAGCGGGAAATCGAGATCCTGCGATCACTGCAGCATGAGAACATCGTCAGATACAAGGGAGTGTGTTACAGCGCAGGTAAGTGTCCGGACTAGAGCATGCTGGTCCTGAAGCGGCGATGCGCGTCTCTCTCTTGATTCCCTCTCTGTCTGTCTGTCTGCAGGTCGTAAGAACCTGCGGCTGGTCATGGAGTACCTGCCGTTTGGTAGTTTGAGAGATTATCTTTCGAAAAACAAAGAGCGTTTCGACCACATGAAGCTCCTGCTGTACGCGTCTCAGATCTGCAAGGTAAGGTTTCACACACTCACACGTTAAAATTGTATCAAGAACATCTGCGAGCGTGACGTGTGTTTGTTTAGGGGATGGACTACCTCGCATCGAAGCGCTACGTCCATCGAGACCTGGCTACGCGAAACATTCTGGTGGAGAGTGAGTTTCGCGTCAAAATCGGAGACTTTGGCCTGACTAAAGTCCTTCCTCAGGATAAGGAGTATTACACGGTCCGTGAGCCGGGCGAAAGCCCCATATTTTGGTGAGCGGATTCACAAAAGATTCATTCATCAGGCTTATTCATCAGATGTTGATTTCTGAATTTGATTCAGCATTATTGGTGTCTTTTGTGTTGATGATGTGTTTGATTATGATGATGATGATGATGATGATGATGTGTTTGATGAAGGTACGCCCCGGAGTCTCTGACCGAGAGCAAGTTCAGCGTGGCGTCAGACATCTGGAGTTTTGGAGTCGTTCTCTACGAACTCTTTACATACAGTGACAAAAGCTGCAGCCCTCCAGCTGTAAGTGACGAGGATCTTCAGTCTTAATGCTCATTTGTTTGTGATCATCTCATAAGCCGCGTTTCCATCGCAGGAATTTTCCCCAGGAGCTAGGGACTTTAGGGTGGTACTTGGTGTGTTTCGACCACAGGAACTAGGGTCTAAATGAAGTTCTGTGTAAAAAATTCCCCCCTCAGAAAGTCCCTGCTCACAAGGTAGTACTTTTTTTTTAAAGTTCAGGAACTGTCGGGGGTGGGACTTGGACGCTGAACATGCTGATTGGTTGAGTTCACATAGCATTTTATTTCAACCACCATTTTTAAAAGCTTGTTGCAGTGCGTGCTGTAAGAGTTGTTTGCTATTTGAACCAACAGTGGAGGTTAAAAAATATGACCAATGGACTGACAATGAGGTTCAGGCTTTATTAAGCTTATATGCGGAGGACAAAATCTAGCAGGAAGTCGCGTGCAGTCCAACATCACCGGATATTCACAGTACTTTACACCGCGATGGAAACGCAGACAGTAACAGGTCTGGGGGGGAAAAGTTCCTGGGACAAATTGTTCCGGGTAATTTCGGTGGAAAAGTGGCTATGATGTGAAAGTTACCAGAAGACCGATGTCCCTAAAATACAATCAAAGTAAATCACCAGTGGTCACATTAACAGGGTCTATACTATATAAGACACAATGACACATACAGTAGTCATAATAATACAGCATGAAAAACATCTGCACTGACAATCAGATGAGAAAACCTGAACTGAATTGATCAGAATAATGACTCTATTGTCTTCTGTTAAGCTTTACTGCTGAATTTGAGTTTGTCTCATATTTGATTAAGTTTCATCATTGATTTATTACTGTGAAGCCGCTTTGAAATGATGTGGACTATAGAGTGATGATGTGGACTATACAAAAAGTTGTAGAAATGAAGCTGGCTGGAAACAAAGCCTAGCATAATAGTGATGTGTCGTGGTGTTTCTGTTTCAGGTGTTTATGGAGCAGATGGGTGAGGACAAACAGGGTCAGATGATCGTTTATCACCTGATTGATCTGCTCAACCGGAACTACCGTCTGCCGCCTCCAGATGGGTGTCCTGCTGAGGTAAAGCCACCAGAACCTCAATCGAACACTCTTACAAATAAAGGCTCGATGAAGAACCTTTAACTTCCACAGAACCTTTCCATTGCGCTAGGGCAGTGATCTCAGTTCCTGGAGGGCTCTTTAGATGATCAAGTTCTTTACATAAAAATGGTTCTTTTAAGAACTGATCACTGAAAGGTTCTTTGGGGAACCAAATGTGGTTCTTCTAAGGCAGGCATAGGCAAACTCGGTCCTGAAGGTTTATTTTTAGGAGTGTAACCAACCGGCCCAGAGCAGAGATACTTGATGCATGTCTCTCTTGCAGATTCAGTCATTGATGAAGGAGTGTTGGGCGGCAGAACCGAGCGATCGGCCCACGTTCAGAGGTCTCGCTCAGAGAGTCAACGCCATCCAGGACAGCAGGAGCGTCTGACGAGCAGGAGGACGTTTGAACGTTTGAACCACGGAGCTGTTCTGTGTCTGCAGCCTTCAGTATCGTGTGGCCTTCCTTCAATGCTTCTTGTTTTTCCTGTGGAATTCTGGAATGCTGCGTGTTCTTTCACTATCAGGGGTTTTCAAATTTTCTTATGTTCATTTCTAATGATCATTCATTCTGTGGGAGTACAACACATTATAAAGTTGCAAACCATGTTATTAATTAATTCTTTTTTACTTCATTTTCAATTCAGTCTGTAAGTATTTGTATGTTGTTTTCTCTCCATTATTTCATGAATTCCAGTTTGAAAACCCCTGGATGAACTGAACTTTCTCTAGAAGATCAGAAACACTTCTGCTGTTTTAGAGGCAGAAGTTTGTGGCTAGTATGGCGATCCAGACGCGTGCGGACGCTAGTGTTCATGGGAGATAGACTATTCGACTGAATGTCCTGCAGTCTTTAAAGGGCATGTTTGTGTACAGTAATTATTATGCATGCAGGCTCATATTCATTTGTAATATTGGTACATTTACAGCTTGTGTGTGTGACGTTCAGATCATCAGAAAGTCTGTGGTGCATCAGTTTGACGTCCTGAAGAGCGTGTAAATCTGAGTGAGTTTATCACTAAAATATGCAAATCCTGTGAAAACGTCACAACAGCACATTTTAAGGGATATTTTTTTTCTCCATGTACTCATGTATGATTAGGGATGTCCCGAGCCGATCTCAAGGATCAGTATCGGGGCTGATTAAGCATGTTTTGATCGGTATTGGCCATCCTAAACCCGATCCTTTATTTTACGTCATCTGTCATGCAGATGTCGTGCAGTAGGTGGCGGTGTGCAGCTTCAAGAGGGTTTGCCAACCGGCATTAAAAGGAAAAGAAATAGCTCAAATGTGCGTGTGTAAATGAGGTCTGTTCTAGTGTCACACGCACATCCAAGCTTCCGTGTTTGGCATATGTAATGCATACTTTTGTAACAAATCACTAGGAAGTCATTTATTAACTGTTTATTTTTATCTTCCGTCAGACGGAGACATGTCGTAACGCACTGCTATCAAGAGTTCTTTCACTGAAAAGTGAAGCGAAAGCATTTCAATCACCCCCTGGTGGCTGGCTGCAGTATAGGTCATAAACCCCGCCCTCTCCATGTAATCAAATGGGACTTGAGCCAAACCAAAAAAAAAAAAATCAAATCATTTCAAATCATTTTTTCCCAAATATGGTTTCTGTCATTTGAAGTATTTCTTGTTATGCATATGCATGTTCAAATGTTTGTTTTTCCAATAAGTTACAATAAGCACAGACTCAGGCTCCGAACAACGTTATCGCAACGACGGGGTCCTGGGATATTTTGGCTTCATTTTTCTGCAGTGGAAGGAAGCAAAGACTCGCACGACTGGCATTCTGACGCCACAGGCTTCATGCTTTCTAACCTTATCTCCAGTTTGTTGCAATTATTATGCTTACTGTAAATATAAAATACAAACATTTTATTTCAGTGGTCCCATATTCATTTACAATGTTAGGGTTAGAGATTTTAGCTGCACAACAGAGAGGAAACTTTCCAGATCATTTCATCATTTAATCTCAATCCTCACACTGGATCTTTCTCTCATTTCTCCTACATGGGTTTTTAATCGAACTTTTACTGAATCAGTGTGAATGCACTAAATGATTGTGTTTTATAAGAATTGTGAATTCATTTATTTGTAATATTTTTGTGAGGTACACTGGTGTACTGAAGTTAAACAAAGAAACAAAAGTGATGTCTACTTTTCTTAATATAAGATCAAGTTAATAAAACCATTTTGCAAATAATTGTTTTATTTGTTGTCAGTGTGTGTGTAGAATGTTAGTGCTTGAGGATTTTATTTTGATTTGAGAACTGAAATCATATGATCATATGATCTCTAGACCGAATGTCCGCGTGCACAATAACGTGTTTTATATGAATTTAGCGAGACTTTAGCAGCATTCCAAGACTACACTAACAGATGAACATACAAAAATAATAAGTCTATTCTGAGTTAAATGAGAACGCACAAAACTCACGATCACGATAAAACGCAAGTTTAAAACATTCTGAGGCGAGTTTTAAACGCAACCGTTATTTTAAAACGCGGCAAGCGTATCACGTGACACTTCGCAGTCACATAGATTAGGTCATTTTTATTCATAATATTAAAACAGACTATAATATTCCAATTCTCACATATCTTTAAATAATTGGGTTTACACAAATTCATCCACTTCTCTTGAAAACAAAAGTGTGTAGCTGGTGAACTGAAGGATTATAATACACTTAGTCAATTTTGAAAGGTTAGGCCTATTTCGATTATTAAATGGCCATCGGTTTATATTTTGACAAACTACCTGTTTTTGAATCTATTCATTTCTATGTAAATGTCTGAAACATAAAATTGATATTATGTGGTTGATAAAAAATAAAAATAAAAACGCGCGAAAGCAGATTTGAATTTGTGATTGATGACGCACTGAATGTTCTAATCACCGCGCGGAAGAGTTAAAAGTGTATCGAATATTTCTGCACGGCGGCAGCAAAACACTCGCGTCTTACCTTTCTTTACTGCAAATGTGGCTGTGCGATCAGGATCAGTACCGGTGAAGCTTCTGACTGGCATTTACATTCGGCTCCAGCCAGGATTCAAAAGATAACTCGCCACCCCTGTTGATTGTAATAGTCTAATTTAGCGTAACACGTCACTCACGCGAGATCTGCTTTTGAAATATATTTTCCCCTCAGTCACAAACCACATTCGACAACTTACAAAAATAAAATAACTTTAGAAATAAATATGGAAAAGGAAAAAAGCATGTTGAAACACAAAACTTGTTTCAGCGGCCTCGAAACAGTCGATCTTCCGAAGTCGTGAATCAGTACATCGTGTACGAGATCGGACACTCATTGTCAGCATCACTATCTATGAACGACAGCAGAACTGATATCTTTCTGACATTGTTTTTTAAAGTACAGTACGATAAATACTTTACTTGTTACATACACTCTAAAAATGCTGGGTTAAAAACAACCCAAGTTGGGTTAAAAATGGACAAACCCAGTGGTTGGGTAGTTTTATTTAACCCAACTATTGCTTAAATAAAATATACTATATCGCTCACTTAAAATAAACCCAAAATATGTTGGAAATTAAAAATCAAACACATAACTACTAGAGGCAACAATAATAAACAAAAGGTGAACATTTATTAATAAGCAGTTTAATAAATGTTTATTGTTTAATTATTATTCATTAAACTTATTCATGAATGTTAATTTTTGGTAAGCAAGAAATACAGTAATTTTTAAACAATAGTTGAGTTAAATAAAACTACCCAGCAGGGTGAGCAAACATTTAACCCAACTGCTGGGTCAAAACAACCCATTCATTTTCAACCCATTTCAGCCGTAAATAAATAAATGTTTGCTAGATTATGTTCACTACCTGTCTAGCAATGTATGTTTATGCTGAAATATAATTAAATAATGGTTTGTGTTGTAAAAAACATAGTGAGCATCGATACGCCCTGGTTTTCATGGTGCATTGTGGGAATTTTTAGGGAGCGATTGGTAGGATTTTGAGATTAAAACAGCACTTAAAATGGCCGACTCCCTAATCAGTGCCCTGACTAGTAAAGACTTCATAACATCATATTGTTCGGTCATATCTAAACACGTTCTGAAAAATCTGAAGAAAGACCTTCTACGTAATGAGAGGATCAACTGATTCCTGTTTGATTTTGACATTCAGTCCAAGAAGATCCATGTTCTTGTTTGAACTGATTTATGCGTTTAAACTTCGAGCACAATTTAATGCTTTATTATAAACCATATTTTCATCCGATGAGCCGCTTCAGTTCTGATAAACACTGACAATGAAACATTCACAACAGAAGAATTGTTTATTCTGATTAATACTGTAACGAGGTGGTTTTACCGCGGTACAGCAGAGTAAAATCACTCAACAGACTCTCATGGCGTTTGCCTTTATTCGTTTGGTGATTCTCGTGTACGAACGAATCACTGGCAGTAAAACATGAAAGTTGCAATCAAGACGTAGACGTTTATTAATGAGGTCAAAGGAAATAAATACAAATGAAAGCAGTGGGACGGATCTAACAGTTCAGTGTGAGTCCTTCATCATCATCAGTGATTCTCAGCACAGGCGACCGATGTCGTTTTTCGTGCAGCCCTGATTACAGCACATTCCCGCCAGTCCCAGAGAGAAGTTCCTCTTGCTTCGGTCAGGACGGGGCCAGTTCGCGCTCGTCTCCCCGTCCGCAGCCGTCTGTACGACCCGCAGCAGCTCTGAGAGAGACGAGAACAGCGGGACACCTTCATCCGGGCCCGGCGCAGCGTCCCGGTCCAGATACGAGTCCAGGAGCCAGTGACCTCCGAGACACAAACACAAACATGAACACAAATACAGCTTCGAAAAGAGAGTTTTCACAGTAGAACCTCCATTTCTAAAAGAACCATTTTTCTCTTACTGTGTCTGTGAAGAACATTTTAATAATATAAAGAACCTTTTGTGAAATGGGAAGGTTGTTCATGGCAACAAAGAAGCCTTATTTAGTGATATTTCAGAATCTACAGAACAGCTGTAAACTGTGACAGGACATTATTGTCATTAATTATTGTATCATATTGATATATTATTAGAGCTCTAGAATTCATATTCTTGAATGTTTATCTATAAAATAACTGAAATATAGACTAAGGATCATGGATTTTTGTCTTGTAATAGGATAAATGTATATTTTACACTGAAAGGTGAGCTATTTAAATAAGCCACGGCTTCTAATATCTCCGGGTTTTTTTATTCTTATGGTTTTAAATAAGCAAACACTGATGGTCATAATGGTGATGAAGTACTGAGGTGGTTATTGTTATTTTAGTATCATCAAGAGACCTTTATATATATTTTAATATTGCCTATTTTTGTATTTTGCATTTTAATTTTAATTTTAGTGAAAATTTACCTAATTCTGTTTTTGTCGTTTTTATTATTGTTTTTCTAAACATATCTATATCGTTTCTTTTTTTAGTTTTTGTTATTTTTAGTACATCAAGTTAAACTAAATGTAAATGTTGCTTTGGCATGTGTTTATGTTAGCTTATTATATTTCAAATAACGAATTTTTTTTTTTTTTTTTGTAGTTTTACTTTTAGTTAACTATAATAGCCCTGGTAAAGATGATGACGATGAAGTACATACTGTGAGGTGTGTCGGATCTCCTCCACCGGGATCCTCCGCACGTGAAGATCACGGCTCTGATGAACTCGCGCCCGCACAGTTTCACTCCGAAGTCTCTCGGTAAATCCGCGCGCTCACACACACACACACTGCACACACACACCAGCACAACAGCCGAAAACACTCGAAACATCGTCATCAAGAACATTAATGTGATTTTATAAAAGAAAAACCGCTGAAGTTTCTCGAGCTGCTGGTTTCTGATAATTCTCCATCAGTTCACGGAGACTTTATACGGACTCGGACTGACGTCACTGACGCGCGCGCGCACGCTGATTGATTATCATCACTGAATTCTTTTCTACATCAACAACACTGACAGAGGTTACTGATATAGATTATCATGGATATTTCTCACTACTGACGAATGATGTCGGAGCACAAACGTCATTTAATGAGAATAATTTATTTACAAAATATAGATTTCTTGTTTCATCAGTCGGTCAGGAATTTTGGAAAAGAAAATCAAACGATCAGAATATACAATCAGTTTTATTTTCATGAACAGACATTGGCTTCATTTTGAAAAAAAAAAAAGAAAAGAAAAAAAAAGTCCAAATTAAATACAATAATAAAATTGGTTAAGCATCACACACATATTCAAATAAACTCATCTACATAACATTTTTGGGAAAAATTAAACATTAAAAACTGCTTTAAAGGTTTATTGTTGGACACAAAGATCATGATTGCAATAAAAACCAAAGACTGTTGGATGCTCCGTTACAACAACGAATAATTAAGTGTATTGGAAATATACACAATATGTTAATCATGTTATTTTTATTTCCAGGCAGTCTGAAACAATTAATAATTAGGCAATATGTGTGAACAAACACCTGAGAATGAAACATGAAGCACAATAACACTGAAAACAATGACATTCCCAGAGCGTTCGGCTGAAATATTTCCGCTCTTAATTTGAGTGTCTCTCGGTGGAATTCCTGGTTCAGGTCGTTAGGAAACCTTCGTCAGGTGACTCATTTCTCCAGCAGAGACGACAGATGAGCTTTGGCTCGGCGGGATTTCTCGATGCTTTCGAAGGTGGGCATCCCATGAGGCAGATCCAGACGCTCGCTCTCAGAGACCATGATGCTCTCTGCCTCGGCTGCGGATCACATGATCACAAACCATCACGACAGGATCATCAGCGAAAAGCATTTCTACTAATTACAAGTACGACAATTCCTCGTCATCAAAGCAGAACATTTGAGGAATCCTTTTAAAGCTAATCAATAATCAATCAGCGATAATAGGGGAAACATGACATCGTGACGTCACTGCGCTCGATCTCTCCTCCTTACGTGGAGACGTTTAATCAGTGAGAATGTCATGCATGCTGATGATGAAATAATTACATTCGATTTAAATGGATTCTGTGCCGTATTCATCAGAACGTTTAAAGAGGACCTGTGATGCTTTATTACACTGTCTTTAGTGTGTAATGTTGCTGTTAGAGCATGAAAAAGCTCTGAAAGTCCCTCCAGCAGGAGTTCTTCTGTTTCTCCATCTTGAGTTTTCTTCACAGTATTCCTCATTTAAATAATTCATGCGCAGAATAAAGGGGCGGGGCCTGGTTGAGTTAGTTATTAGTGTGTTGAAACTGGCGGTTATGGTAAGGGGCGGGACATTTCCCAAACACCAATCACAACACACTGGTGTTCTCAGGTTTGTTTACCTCTCATGCGGTGAATGAGCGATCCGTACGCCATGTCCATCTGATACGCCAGGATGAAGCTCAGAGGAATGACGGGACCCAGAAGAGCAGCTTTCCTCTTTTTCACGGCTCTGGAGACAAACAGAGTTCGAGTGACGAACAGCAAACTTCTGCGACTCTATCAGACACTCATTTCATCTGTGTGTCACAGACTGTTTCATTAAAGATAAATGAAATGTTACAGATTATAAGTTTTATCAGATGTTTTGTTTGAGAACGGTGACGCGTACGATAACCTGCTTCAGTCTCTGGACAGAAAGAACAGTTTGTGACGGCACAGAAGAGACTGTTCAAACATGACGACCAACGAAATAAAAACCGCTCAGTTTAAAAGACGCTTAATATTCAGTGCTATTACTGATCTGACTGCACTGACACTATCAGAGAACAGAGCCTGATCTGAATAATGTCTTCTGTAGAGCTGCTTTACTGCTGAAATTGAGTTTGTCTCATATTTGATGAAGTTTCATCATTGATTCTGTTATTTTCCTGTTTATCACTGTGTATAAAGCGCTGTAGAAATAAAGCTGACTGGACTTCAGTGGCATTCGTGAAACAGTAAATGTATGAAAACTGCTGTAAAGCTATTTTACATCACATAAAAAAGAATGTGTGTGTGTATATATATATATTTATATATATAGTGAATGTGTGTGCATATATATTCACCAATCAGGCAATAACATCATGACACTGACAGGTGAAGTGAACAACACTGATCATCTCTTCATCACGGCACCTGTTAGTGGGTGGATATATTAGTGAACATTTTGTCCTCAAGGTTGATGTGTTAGAAGCAGGAAAAATGGGCAAGCGTAAGGATTTGAGCGAGTTTGACATCTCCAAAACTGCAGCTCTTGTGGGGTGTTCCCGGTCTGCAGTGGTCAGTGTCTATCAAAAGTGCTCCAAGGAAGGAACAGTGGTGAACCGGCGACAGGATCACGGGCTGCCAAGGCTCATTTATGGCTGGCCCGTGTGGTTCGATCCAACAGACGAGCTGCTGTAGCTCAGACTGCTCAAGAAGTTGATGCTGGTTCTGACACGTGAGCATCAGAACTGGACCACGGAGCAATGGAAGAAGGTGGCCTGGTCTGATGAATCACGTGGATGGGTGTGGGATCTGTGGGATGTGCTGGGTTAGGGTTGTTTTGGCAGCAAAAGGGGGACCAACACAATATTAAGAAGGTGGTCATAATGTTATGCCTGATCGGTGTATAGTGAGTGTGTTTGTATATAGTGTGTGTGTGTGTGTGTACAGACCCGACAGTGAGACCCAGCGTAGCCAAACCAAAGAAAGAACCGAAGTACTTGAGAAACTCTCTAGACCAGGCGACCTGCATCGCCATCTGACGCTCACGCATCTGATTCTGCATCAGCAGCTGACGCTCCAACTGCAGAAACACACAAACACACACAACTCTGTGTCAGGCTGACGTGTGTGTGTGTGTGTGCGTTTAGGTGAAGAGCTGCAGAGACACACATGACCTCACGAACACGTCACTCACACACGGAGGTGACGGCGTCTCGCACTTCCTGACCAAACAAAGCATCTGTCACAGACAATATGCAAATGAATACTCCTTTATTTGATTATTCAGTAGCACTCATCAGCATAAATGCATGTGTACGTGGCCTGTTAACACCTCACATTTCCATGTTTTGTCTGGAGGTCAAAGCCACTTCCTGTCTGCAAGCGGAAGTCCTCTGATATGATCTCAGTATGAGTGTTCATTATGAAACTTTTAATAAGTTTTTCAATTCATTTCTGTGAATCAGACGTGCTGCGACAGATTACAGGTTCTCTGATTTCACACTCATAGCGCTCAGTGTTAATGCTCCTCTTATGACTGAAAAATGTGATGCAAATTACCAGGAATAACAATTGCTAACGAGGTGAAGTAAACGACAACCCAACCGCCCCCAGGGTCCAATCACACGTTCCCATTTAGCATCACTCCACTCGACACAAAAGCATTAATTATCTTTAACCAATCAGCTGGTTAAGTGCTAATCAGGAGCGAGACTGAGTAACAGAGACATTCACTCATGTTTTTGCCACAAACAGAGAAATTCACAGACAAACAGCAGTTTATTTACATGCGCTAATGTTCATCAATCTGAAACGATCCGTATTCTATATATAGAAATAAAGCTGACTTGACAAATGAGGGAATCCTGAAACAGTGTTTTCATTGATTCCGGCACGGTAAACATGACAGTAAATCAAGGAAAACACACTCGTCTGCTCTTATACGTGAACTTTAGAGCTTCACCAGGTCTCTCAGCTTGTATTCGCTCAAACAAAATTCACAATTATGAGTTTAAAGTCGTCATGAAAGTGAAGTTGCGCTGGTCTTTTCTTCTCTATTGTGTCGTATATCCGAGTGAAACGCTTCTCAAACAAGAACAAATGTAGGGCGGGGCTTGATTTTGTCTGTGGGGAATTGATTGGATGGTTGTGGTTTGCTATTGGTGGATCTCATGTGAGTGACAGGTTGCCCCGCCCTCGTCATCAGAGAAGAGAAGAGATGCTGCAAGAGGGAGGAGAAGATATTCTGATTCAAGATTACCAGGAACATGAATTTAAAACAATAATGATAAATCATTTAGAATAATCACTGCAATATTGTTTCCGATGAATTCAGACCAAAGTGATTTCAGCTGATGACCGTCACAGATCTGATGTGCTTCAAAGGAAAGCGTTGACTCTGTGAGATGTTGAGAAGCGACGCAGAGGTGATGAAGTGAAAAACGCTGGTGGGAAACTCACTGACATTTTCCTGAAAGGCCACTAGTGACGATTTCTGGACGGCTCTGTTAAGCGTAAACCAGACGGGTAGCTGACAGACCCACATAAACACAACAACACCGAACACGGATCATGATGCGTGTGACACGCTAACAGAACAAACAGAGAACATATAAAAGCCACACTTATGAGTTTGATATGAGCGCATGTGTCAGATGCATTAATGCACATCACCGGACCTGCTTCCTCTCACGGCGTTAAGTTCCATCAGTAAAAGCCTTGAATGGACCGGGACGTGTCCGTCTCCTTTCTGATTCACAGTACACACGTAACCCACAATTTTATCATCTCGCCTTTTCAGGACAATTAAAATGTCATTAGTTTGAATTTCAGAGCAGCAGAAGTGAGAAACAAAGAGCCGAGGGTGATGGACAGGCCAGTCAAACCTCTGACCGCTCAACAATCAGACGAGGAACAGAGTAACGAGTGTGACAGCGTAATGGAGGACGCGAGACGTCACTGATCATCTCAAACGTCTGCTAATGAAGCAGAAGAGCTATACGAGTTTGATCAAACACCGCGAGCACCACATTCACACTCTTTCTGAAGCACAAAGATCATGATTTTTTGTTATCCTAACAAAAAAACTTAGTAAATATGATGTTCAATGAGTAACAACAATATGTGGAAAGATGATCACAGATTCCTGGAAGTGCTGGAGGAGCTTTAGGACGTTTATGAGATTGCAGCTGATAACGAGTATTTATGAGTGTCCAAACGCGCCCGCGGCTCAGAAATACCTGCACTGAGCGAAAGCACCGACACACAGTCCCAAACACGCGAATTACTGCTTACGTGAAGACAGAAATGTGCCAGAGATTCTGCTGAGCCGTTTACACTAAACAAAAAACACTGTTTCTCACTTGAAATAAAATAAGCAACTGGGTTTTCAATTAATGAGTGAAATAAGGTCTGTGGTAAACATAACTATGAAAATACTCTAATGTTTTGTTCTACAGCGTAAATTACACTGCTTTATGTTACTGACATGTGAAAAAGAAGAAACTTGAGGTATGGAGAAAATATAGAGTGAAATATAAGGTGAAGTTTAGTTGTAGATCATTTCGTTTCACTGAATTTCCAGCAAAAATGGACTGTAATATTGTGACATATACGGTAGTGGCCAAAGTGATGTCCAGCCCGTGAACACTGACATCTTCACTAGATAAATATAAAAACAGACAATAGTCAGGGCCAATATATCCTGTCAATCAAAAGAGGGCAGGAAAATGCACTGCATTTGGGCTTTGTGTGAATAAAATGCTAAGAAACCATTTTGATGTTCAATATTAATAGTAATTATATGAATTAATAACATTCAGAAAGTTAAGAAATATTAATTTAATTTTCAGAATTTAGTTAATGTGTTTTAAATATTAATTTTAGCAATGTGTTTATGTTAACTGATACCAGCTACTCTAAAACAAGTTGATGAAATGGAGAGAATACATTTTTATTTGCATATCTTAAACATATAATGATTAATTATAATGAAATTATTATTAATTTAAAAATGTATAAAAGGCAGAACCCCTAAACTGTCGGTATCGTGATCGGTATTGGCCGATATCACTCAGAGAAATCGGCTATCGGTGCATTTCTAATCTTCACCATTTATTCAAGTATATTGTGTAGTTGCGCTTCAAGTCGACTGTTTTATTTATGATAACGCAATGAAACAACTGTGAGACACAATTTTTGGCCAGGCTGTCATACAAAGAAATACTGAAGACACACAAAAACAGAAGTTGTCATTTTTGCTAAAAAATTATTTACATGGTAACTATATATATAGCAAAAATGGCCATGATACAAAATTAAATAATATAAGGGTAACACTTTACAATGAGGTGTCATTTGTTAGCATTAGTTAGTTAACATGAACTAACAGTTAATACTTTTACAGCATTTATAAATCTTACTTAAAGGTAAGATTAGTAGTACCAGATTCATTTTCGCCGTTGATAGCGTTGACATAGAAACACATAAATCCGAGTCTGAGGATGTGAACAGCTCTGGGTGGAACGTCACGGGTTGCCTTACGGTTAGGACATGCCGCAAACGCAGCATAAGCTCATTGTTTTGGTTCAGGAGGAAGTGTAAAAGGCGGCTGCTGTTTGTTTGTGGTGCTCTGCGACTGACGTCTGTCTACAACTCTGCATATGGAACACATTCGGACCGAATGCGGACATTATTTGGTCCTGAGACTTCTACAGAACATACAGTATTATGTAGATAATATTCTATTACCCACCACTTCTATTACTGATTGCTATCAGGGTGTGAAGAGAGTTTTAACCAGAATAACAAAAAGTGTTTAACACAAATTGCCTACCCTACCTTTAATGTTAATTCCAACATTTACTAATACATTTTTAAAATCCAGAGTTGTATTTGTTGACATTTGTTAATGCACTGTGAACTAACATGAACAATTATATTTTACTAACATTCAGAACGATTAATAAATGCTTTAAAATTTTATTTTCATTGCTAATTTGTTAACTATTGCATTGCAATTTTGTGATCGTAAAAACCTGAAACTAAAGCTGGAAAAGAAATCCTGTAGAAAGAGCAGAAGAAAGGAATGAACGTGAAGGTGTGACTCATATGGATTCATCAGAGCTTTATGAGCTGTTGCAATGGGACAAATACAACCATATTTTACTTAATTTCTTAATAATCTGTCAGCGTGTGGAGATTTTTGCCTTCATAACGTCACAGGTGATGACTGCCTCACGGGCCGAGATTCATCACAAACACAAGCAAGACAAAATAAGCACTTCGCCATCGCAATAAAAGGTTAGTGGCTCTCGGCTAACTGGAGGCCAGCGGAAACGAACGACCTGCAACGTCAACATATGAAGGTCTGACCAGAATCATCTGTGTTTGATTTCCTCTGAGTGCTGAGATCATGTTCACAACCTTTACAATAAGGCTAAATGTTCATTCTAGAGACTCCAGCCCATATTCATATCTGTATTCAGGCGATTATGCAGCAGCACAGGCCACTTTACTCTGATTAATGAAGGTGTTCGATCTCTCGCACCTGCAGCCGGCCGTTAAGCAGCATGAACTCCTGCTGTTTCTGGAAGTTCTGCTCCATGGATTTGGAGAGAATGAAACCCATCCTGCAGAAGAGACAGAAAACACAGGATCGCACCACACTTCTCCAACATTCAAGAGTTCAAACACGTCAAACATGTCAGCTGAGCAGAAACAGAACACTTATGTTATGAAAATAGAGCTTATTTAAACAAATTAAAATTATGTAAATTTCAAATGGAGGTAGACGGATATATAGGTTTGAACAATTAATCGGCGCCGATAGTTGTTTTTTTGGAACTGCAAATATGCAAAAAACGAATGTTGTTTGGGTTCTACGATATGTGTGTGTGTAGATATTAGGGATGCACGACAATATCTGTATCAGCTGATATATGTTTTCAATTTTAATGTTATTATTATCGGCCAGATAAGAAAATTTGGCTGATATATTAATGCCGATAAATAATGGATTATTTCCTTCAGCTGAGATACTTCAGATGCGCACTGTCCGAAATTATGGTTTTGAATTGCTTGAAATATGATTGAAATCACTTCAAAAAGGAAAATACCGTTAAGTTCAACATGTGCAGCTCAAGTCTGTCATACAGGCTACATAATATTATAATGAGAACATTATAATTGTGTGTTTGGGATATGGCTTTGCATGGTGAGCCTTTTGTTTTTGTAATCAGGCTCTCAAAAATTATATAAAAATTTGGATTTAGATTTATCTGCCAATATATCGGTTATCGGCTTTCAAAAATAAAGAATTATCGGTTATCTGCGCATCCCTATACATACATACACACACACACACATACACCAATTTTCATACATGTAATGCAACAAAAAATGTATGCAGCATTCAAGTCACAATGTATTTTCTGTAAATGTAAATTTAGTTACAGCAAACAGGAATGGGGGGAGTGATGTGTTTCGTGAGGTTCACCGATAAACATGATAATTTACTGTACATAACTCATTTACAGTCACTGTGAATCTTGATAAAAGACACACTTTCAGTTGAATCATTAATCATCGTAATGACAATGCATGAATCAGGGTGATTTCAGCGTAAAGTCAGTTAGTCAGAACGCAAAAACATCGTGATCTCGAACAATCTGAAGTTGAAAACAATAATACCTGGAGTTTTATAAGGATTTGATGATCTGTAAACAACTTTCCCTCAAAAAGAAAAAACCTCTGGCTTTTATTCCCGCACATGAGCTTAAACGTAAACACAGTTAGCAGCATAAATCACACCTGAATGTCAACCATACCTTTGTAAAAATGATTCTGTCGTTTAATAAAAGCCAAGGGCACACGAGCTCTGCTTACGCACTGACGGCACGTTACTGACGCAGAAACGGCCCCGCCCCTCATTGCCTCGGCTTCTCTCCCTCGACTCTCATTGGTTATTCTGTGCAGACGTCAATAAACTGAAGTAAATGGAATTTTTAAAGTTGCCACTAATGGCTAATTAGGACATTATATTCCTCACAAAGGCTCATTTGAGCTGCTTTCAAATTTCAGCACAAATATTTTAAAAGTAGAACGGAAAATGATTAGGAAATAAATAGCCGTTAAAAGTGTTGGCTTTTTGACGATTTACTTTTGTTCCTGCGTCTGCTAATTGCATACATGTAAATGTAAACGGTTTGTAGAATGATTAAACAAAATATCGTATACCGAAATAAAATCCTGCATCCTGTGATTGGTCGATTCTCACCAGCGCTGAGAAAAGTACCAGGTTTCACGTGACAGCGCCAGTTCCGCGCGGTGTCTGTTCAGCAAGAGCGGGAAATAATTCAAGCAGATAATTTAACGGTCATTCAGTTGTTAGAAATGGCGTGAAGCAGTATAATTATTGTAGAAGAACGATTCGGTCACCGCGTCTGACAGGTTTTTACTTTAAGTATTTCATAATGTTCAACAACTCGACTTTTCTTAAAGGAATGTACATTAACATTAAGCATTTGCTCTTTAATCACAATGTATTTTAATAGCGGATATATGACTTGCTTGTTTTTATTATGTATTTTCACGTCCCGTTTTGTTTGCAGCAAAAGGCAACAGTCTGTGTGAAGCTCATACAATAGATAAGAGCACTGGTATTTATATTCCATGTTTCCATGTTAGTTTTCCCTCTGATGAAGCTCGTTAATGTCATTCTCCATTCGCCCTATTCAAGTGCGTCGTGTTCGATTACACGTCGATGCTATTTTTTATTCTCAATGCAGAACAGCGCTTTAATGGAGGGGAAATTATAGAATAATTATTTCATTTTCTTTCTGTGTCTTCAGAAGACGATAAGACGATGACAAGTGTCATCAACAGTTTCTTTGTCTTTCCAACATCATGCCGACTACAGAGCTCAAAGCCATCACCATAACGCCACCTGCTGACCACATTAGTGCAGTTCTTTCTGCATTCAAGTCTTTTTCTTCATCAGACTATATGAACTACAGCAAGCGGAGCAAAACAAAGATAGACTATGATCGAATCGGACTGCATGTGTTTATTAGTTATTTTCTCCAATATTAGAAACAGTGCATCATAAAGAAAAAAACAATATCAAATTTAAACAAGGAAAAAAGACGACAAACAGAAGCTGAAAGAAACACAATCCCTTATTTGCAGTGGTATAAACTTCGCATAGATATATTCATATTTACATATTAATTTATAATTACATGGGAGAAGAAACTAAATGTACAATGCTACAAAAAGTATTTACAAATCAATAAATACACATACACACGCGCACAAACAAAATGAAAGGCAAAAGTACAAAGGACAATTCATATTGTACAAAAATTACAAAAAAGAACATACAAAACCAGAGTGCGTGAGTCTTTCTTTTTTGTTTTTCTTAAATATTTCTTGAAATGGCACCAGATATCTGCGGTATTCCGATCCGATCTGAGAGATCTTGGCAAATGGTTGATTTTCCTGAACAGGCAGTGCTGATCTCACTGGACTGAGACGCTTTAAAAAAGCGCAGAGATCTTTGGCCCTTTTGGTTTTGTCATCATAAAACACAAGACATGAACACACATACAAAGACATTAAAACATAGCAAGCACATGCACACACACACACTCGTACAGTCACGTATAAAGGATCTAGGTTCTGGAAATATGGCAGGTCCGTGTCACCCAGCTTGTGTAGCGTGTGCATCCAGTCAAGAACCATCACTGAACTACAGGTAAAACAAAACATACTCTCATTACAATTCATGTTAATTTCTCTTTTTGTGTGCAGATTCATATTTCATGTTGTTTCTCTCTTCTCAGTGCAGGTTCATCATGACCACAACACCAACAAAAAACCTCAATTATTCATCTTTATTTCAAATGCCACGGTCAAAAATTAGCATCAGGGACAAAAACGCAGCTCACTGCAGAAGAGGCTTTCTCGCATCAATGCGCAGAGACAAAGCAACCGGAAGTCATTCGTTTTCAACAGGAACTGGCGATGGGTGGTGACCGACTGATAATGCCACGTGGGACTTTACGTGAATGAGTGCCGCTAATAGGACTGAAGACATTGTAGCATGTGATCTCGATGAGATACTGAAGTCAAGATGGAGATGTTCATGTCACCGTGAGCGACTGCACTGTTATACTAAAAAAGACTCTTGTCAGAAATTGCTGAAATTCTGTTCATTATGCACTGTTCACTACGACATCATACAAAACCAATGACAGTCACTCGGTAACCTCCGTCGATTAACATCTCTGAATGTGTGAATGAAAGTGAGAAATCAAAGCATGAGACTGAAGAAGAGAGAGACGATTCATCGGCCTGAGCACCACCGTGGTAGTAACGAGGAAAAACATGATGCGTGTAACATTCTGATGAACACGTGCGGTCTCTTCCTGTCATGTGATCAGCCAGATGTCCACAGCATCATGTGAAGGAGAACAGTGGTATTCTGGAACCATAGTTCATAGCTCCTGTCTGGTTCAGTCCTCCGACGGCGAGCACCGACATCAGAAGCAGAGCTTTCCGTGACATCACAGACAACGGTTGGGAGATTGGGGAATGACTGTAAACATACAGATCGCCTCTCAGGGAGAGAGTTTTGCTGTGAGGTTAGCCGTGGTCCCTGCCAAACCCCTTATGACAGATTTGAGAAGTCCAGGCGGAGGCCACTGCTAAAATTCAGCCACTGCTGTACTGACACAACAAGAGTTTGGAAATTCAGAAGATTCCCTTAGCAATTTTAAGACCTTTCTGTTTCATTCTAGGCAGCGTGGAGCTGGCCACGTGTTTGGTTCGGCCTCCTCTGGGGAAACCTCTCTTCTTCAAGACAAAGTCATAGTTGGCTGTGGAGTTCATGGCGTAAAAAACATTGGCGTTGTCAGGAATCTTCAGCTCTGAGTGGAAACAGAATAACAAGGAACTACTTTAAAATCAGGTCACTTTCAACCAAAAAATCAGATGAAATTGAACCGATCAGCAAGATGACTAGGCAAAAATCAGCTGAGGTACTGTCATTTTTAGTTGTTTTATATTGTATTCATAGATATTTTATGAAGACTGACCCTTGTCCTCACTGATTTTCTGAACCAGTTCATAATCCTCGGCTCGCTCACGGTCCAGGTTGTGTTTAACCATGGCTTTCCTCACTACCGCAGGAGTCTTATCCTGACTGGTGACCTGAAACAGACAAACAAAGAAGGTTAAAGGTCGGTTAAAGAAGACTCTACGTCTGTGTCAACAATATAAGTATGAACAGCAGCTGTAGCTAGTTGACTAATAGGGAGGGGATTCTTCACTTCAAATTTAACTCATCTTTTTATCGCTCTGGTTTTACTGCTAAAATTTCACAAGCACAGAACAGCACTTGTGTCTGCCGCAGATGCAAAGAATGAGAGCATGTGATATACACGTTCACTTTTAACAAGGATAAACTGACTACCTGAGATGTGAAATGATCAAAAGTCAGCCATTTAGAGCCAGTGGCTCCAAAATAACATTTGTGAACCCTTGAGACTTTACTGAATATCTGCATAAATTGGACATACATTGCAATCAGATCTTCACTCAAGTCCTCTAACTAGATAAAGAGAGTCCAATTAAACTCAAAACACAAAAACATTATATATTTTCACTCATTTATTCATCAAAATGAACCCAAATTCAGTGTCCTTGCTGAATGAAGTATGTGAACCTTTGTCTTCAGAGTCTGTTGTGATCGTTTTGAGCAAGTAAAGGTCCCACACATCAGCTGATAAATTCACACTCAGTTCAATGAAACATCAGTAACTATGAGGTGGTGTTTACACGACACCGTTTTCAACTAAACACAGAAAACTTTTTATGCATTTTGGCTGTTCATTTACACGACAACGGTGTTTCGGGGGCCTGAAAATGCAAACTTTTGAAAACAGGTTTCAAAGTGCAAGTTTTTTAATACAGTTACGGTCTCCCTGTAAACTACAAAAACGTGAAATTGTGAAAACGGTTAGGTTTATAGTTTACAGTTTATAGGCACGTAGTGTTTCTTTGTAAAGTGACATCGCCATCTACTGGTCTGGCAGCAGAATCCAGCGCTTTTAGTCGTTTACGCAGATCCGTGGGAACGGCGATCGTTTTGACAACGTTGTCACCTGTATGCAAAGGAAAAACTTTTCCATGTTTAGTACATTGTTGTCGTGTAAACGTACCCTAATAATTCTCTCTAGAGGTTCACAAACTTTGTCCAGTAAAGATATTTACTCCTGCATCACTGTAGTCAATAAATAAATGAAACAATGCAAAGATCTGTGCATTATTTGTGTATAGTTATATGACTAGATAAAGATCTGATCAGGCCCCCCCAAAAAACAAACAAACAAAAGTGTTCACAAACTTTTAAGCATTGTAATTAATGTAGTTCTTCTAAGTTTTGTTTACTTTTATATGATAAAAGTTTTGCTACTGTCCTGAAACAAAACCAGCTGAGAACAAATGATCTGGATGATTCTTCCTCACCAGTATGCTCTTGTACATGTTTCCGTTGTCTACGTCCATGCTGACTCTGATGATGCAACAGTCGTCCACCTGTTGGTTGTAAAGCGGCAGAGAGAGAGAAGAGTAACTGGACACGCCCGACACGGAGCGTTTGTGTGAGCGGGACGCCGTGACCGGTGTGGACGACACCGAAGACGAGGAGGCACTACTGGAGCCAGAACCTGAGCCGAGACCCGACGCGTCCAGAGACGAGAGAGACGTGGACTCCCAGAACTGAAGGACAGACAGACAAAGATTGAAGACATTTGCCGCTTGAGATCTTAATATCAGTTCTGATTCAAGCAGTGACAGAGAAATTGATGATTCCAGACCAGATAAAACCCACACCATCGTGTGGTGACCACACACACAAACACCAGGAGTCCCGACTGTGACTACAATGGTTGCAAAACAATCATTTAAAATCTTGTTAGAACTGGTAACAGAGAGGTCTCATCAGATTTCATCTGTTCGGGTGTTAGTTAAAGACATGCTTACCAGTGTTGCCTGCAGTGCTATTTAGCATTATTCTGTTTTGCTCTGTTGCATGCAACAACGAACATGGTGCTGAGTCATGAACAAATGACTCTTATGAGATGGTTCTTTCTGATGAGTAAGTCAAACATTTTCACAAATCAGTCTCAATCTCACAAGCAAGTTGGTGGTTTAAATAACCACTATGAATACAGCAATAACCAATGTGAAATTCAGTGTAGCACTTCACTTTGGTTAAATCATTGTTAGAAACACTTTCCAGTGCTGGGATTGCATGGAAACACTGGTACACACCTTTATAGCGTGTATATCGAGCAATTTGAGAACTAAAAAAGGTAATTTGGGTTTGTGAGTTTGGCTTAGTCATTTATTTAGTCGGGGGTCCTGATGCACTCAAGAAAGAAAATTTTAAAAATCAAAACTAGAGTGATCTGCAACCAGTTAATCATCACAAACACAAAGACACACATCAGAAACGCTGACACAATGAACGCCAGTGATGATGAGCTCGGCCAGAATGGATGAGAGAAATGACTGGACGGGTGGAGAGACGAAATGAGATGATAGAGAGAGAGAGAGAGAGAGTACCGTGGGTATCAGGTCTCCTGTAGGGCCACACTTCCCTAAGGTAGAATTGGAATGTTTTACGAAGGGCGTGGAGGTCTACAGGAAGGAAGTAAAGCTACAGTCACTAATAGACACAGCAGAGCTCCACAGCACCCCCTCTATGTGAGAGAGCGCACAACAGACTCGTTGAGCATTTTCAGACCTGTAGATCGCTAGCTTCGTTCTGAAACAGGGACTTCAATTGATACAATATTGCATTTTCTTCTTGGTTCAGTTCACTTTCACATGCGAGTAAAGCCGGAAGTATAGTTCACGTTTTACGCATACGCGAAGGTCAGTGTACAGTGCATGTGACACGAATTTCATCATCAGAAGAGTATGCGCGTACTGTACACGCACCGCCGGATTTTTGTAACTGTGCGTACTTGTATGCGTAGGTCACACATGCGCATTTAATTTTTTTGCAGTAATTTATCCACAAGGTTGCAACCGTGCCATGGGGGCATCGATTCACAAGGTAGTCAAAGAAAACCTGCATAAGCAGAACAGACTGGAACGCATGCAAGCTACAGTGACAATGGAGGCCTACATAGACAACAGATTGTGTAAAGAGGTTAGAAAGTACCCTCATCTGTACATCTCTAGCATGAAAGAATACAAAAAAAGTGTTTACATGGGTTGTAACTCGTGGTGAGAGATTGCTCAAATGTCAAACTTTTCAAGGCTGTGCGCGTACACTAGCATTTGCATAAAAAGAAAGTATACCCAGGGCTTTAAACTGTCCTCTCACTAGTAAGATCAGGTCCTGGAGTGCCACTGTCCTGCAGAGTTTAGCTCCAACTTGTCTCAGCACACCTGCTTGGAGGTTTCTAGCCTATAGTAAAACCTTGATTGGTTCAGGTGTGTTTAATAGGGTTGGAGCTGAACTCTGGAGGACAGTGGCCCTCCAGGAGCAGGATTGGACACCCCTGGGTAAGATGCTCATAGTGTCCTCGATCAAGATAGATGAACAAGTTAACTCTGCTGGTTTATTGTGGCTTTATCTGTATATGAATCTAATTAATTAGAGTGGGAATCAAGGCTTCGTTGAGACAGGATTCTTAATCGGTTAGGGGATATTTCAAGAGGTGCTCTTTGGATTTCAACTGCAATAACTAAATGTGTTCACCCACAGAATCAGACACTGCTGCTTTTTATGTGACTCATTAACCATTATGAGTTATGATACAGCTTGGTTCAGTGGTCTGTTGGGTTGCTTTGCTTTCTCACCACAGCAGAACTGCTCCATGTTTTCATATATATGCCTAAACGAACTGAACTAAGGGAGAAAATGTGCCAGGTTCTGAAACAACCCCTCCAAAGGAGCCAGGTGTGAAAACGCCCATCGATATCATTGGCCAGTCAAAAATAGCCCACAAAGTTTAAAACCCTTGTTTTAGGGCAATGCATGATTGACATGCGGGTAGGCGGACTTTAGCTGCTGTCTGGGACATTACACTACAAATGCGATATGCTACAAATCTGTAAATCTAGATATAGAATCCACAGTGAGAGACTGAAGGAAATCACCCCTGTCGTCTGGAGAGACACTGTAGGATAAACAAGATGACAATAACTGAGCGTCAGTCAGAAGATGTCCTCACCTTCCTCTCCAGAGCATCTGGTGAATCAGAGATGAAGCTAATGTTGACCTCCTCCACGTCAGAGCTGCTTGATCCTGCAGAAGTCACGCTGAGAGAGTCGCCGCCGTCACCCACCGAGCCACTCAGACACGGCGGGAAACGCAGCTGATCGAAAGACTTTGAGTGGGAGCTGCCAGAACTGCTGCAACCAGCCTCACCTGAACCTACCGGCTGCCGACTTCAAGAAGGAGAGACAGAATAAACACCACCTCCGCAACAAGCACAATAAACACATTTGAATAAAATCGGCGGAAAGATATTGAGGCTTCAGTATGGAAGGAATACAAGTCTCATTTCTTAGTGAGCTTGTTGCAATGCATTCTGGGATTGCCTTATATTTTGGCCTAAACAAGGTGACTAATCAGGCAGCATAACTTTGTTGTGTACAGGGATGCAATGCAATGCAAGTCGCTTTGGATAAAAGCGTCTGCCAAATGCATAAATGTAAATGTACTGTTTGGAATTATGCCGTCTAAGTAAACTGCTGACGAGACTTGGGAACAGAGCCCTAATGTGTCGATGTGATGCTCAGCACTCACTCGCTCCATCTCTTCATGATTCCTGAGCTCTTCTTGGCTCTCAGCGTGTTGGAGGCCGATTCAGAGAGCGGCTCGATCTCACACGACTGACTGTAGCTGCAGGAAACAGAACAGAATTCAAGAGTGTTTGTGTGCGTTTATCTCTGCACATCTAAACTGATGCCGACGTCTTACCTCTCCGCCTCTGAGAGCTTCTCCACACTGGAGAGCCACGTGCTGAACCCAGCGACACGCCGAAAATTATAATTGTTACAAGCCAACTGTAACAATTTAATCTGCGCTATGACCTCAAACTCCTACAGAGGGAGACAGAGAGACAGATCAACACAACATGGCACTGACACGAGATTCATCATCAGGAACTGATCATTCTGTTCAGACGTACCTTCCTTCTCTTCTCAAAGTTGATTAGGCCCCCCTGAGATGCACAGAAAGAATCAGTTATTACCCACATCTGCAGCTGAAACACATTCAGTAGTAACAGCTAGTATCTCATTAGCTGAACTGCAAGGCATCAACTGACGGCTTCTTTAGGCAGAGGTCTGTCACACACCCATTACGGATCACAGAGGGATGACAGAATAAACGTCTCCACTGGAAGAAGAACAGGAGCACCTCCCGAATATACACAAAACGATTGTGTTCGGTTTAGTTTGTACATTGGTTTTAAGGTCAATAGTCTGCTATGATTTCTGTACAGTCGAAACAACTTTTGCTTCCACAATTGATGACAGAAAAGAGGAAAAAGTCTCCCGTATTTGCAATATTTGTGTGTCTGTTAAACTTATAAGAGAGACAGAAAGACAGACAGATACTCACGTCCAGATAGTCTTTCATGGCTGTGTCCATCATGACGAGATCCGTGAGGAAAGTTCCCAGATAAGGAATCGTCCCCTGCATTACAGTCTGAAGCACACAATCATTCTGTGAGTTCAGCAGTATAAAACACGACATCTGATGACAGACAGGGGGCGCCATTTAAATATATATTACACCGATCAGGCATAACATTATGACCACCTTCCTAATATTGTGTTGGTCTGCCTTTTGCTGCCAAAACAGCCCTGACCCGTTGAGGCATGGACTCCTCTAGACCCCTGAAGGTGTGCTGTGGTATGTGCACCAAGATGTTAGCAGCAGATCCTATAAGTCCTGTAAGTTGCGAAGTGGGGCGTCCATGGATCGGACTTGTTTGTTCAGCACATCCCACAGATGCTTGATTGGATTGAGATCTGGAAAATTTGGAGGCCAAGTCAACACCTTAAACTCGTTGTTGTGCTCCTCAAACCATTCCTGAACCATTTTTGCTTTGTGGCAGGAGCATTATCCTGCTGAAAGAGGCCACAGCCACCAGGGAATACCGTTTCCATGAAAGGGTGAACATGGTCTGCAACAATGCTTAGGTAGGTGGTACGTGTCAAAATAACATCCACATGGATGGCAGGACCCAAGGTTTCCCAGCAGAACATTGCTCAAAGCATCACACTGCCTCCGCCGGCTCGCCTTCTTCCCATAGTGCATCCTGGTGCCATGTGTTCCCCAGGTAAGCGACGCACACACACCCGGCCATCCACGTGATGTAAAAGAAAACGTGATTCATCAGACTAGGCCACCTTCTTCCATTGCTCCGTGGTCCAGTTCTGATGCTCACGTGTCCACTGTTGGCTCTTTTGGCGGTGGACAGGGGTCAGCATGGGCACCCTGACTGCTCTGCAGCTCCATACGCAACAAACTGATGCACTGTGTATTCTGACACCTTTCTATCAGAACCAGCATTAACTTCTTGAGCAGTTTGAGCTACAGTAGCTCATCTGTTGGATTGAACCACACGGGCCAGCCTTCGCTCCCCATATGCATCAATAAGCCTTGGCCGTCCATGACCCTGTCGCCGGTTCACCACTGTTCCTTCCTTGGAGCACTTTTGATAGATACTGACCACTGCAGACCGGGAACACCCCACAAGAGCTGCAGTTTTGGAGATGCTCTGACCCAGTCTGACCCATCACAATTTGGCCCTTGTCAAACTCGCTCAAATCCTTACGCTTGCCCATTTTTCCTGCTTCTAACACATCAACTTTGAGGACAAAATGTTTACTTGCTGCCTAATATATCCACCCACTAACAGGTGCCGTGATGAAGAGATGATCAGTGTTGTTCACTTCACCTGTCAGTGTCATGATGATACGCCTGATCGGTGAATATATATGCACTAAAAGATAGATAGATTAAAACAAAGATAGATGGATAGACAAGCTAAATATTGATTGATAGACATATGAATCAGATATGAATGTTTATGGTTTCTGAATATCTCACCAGATCTCTCTGTGGCTGCTGTCTTTTCTGGGCCCGTTTAGGGTTGATCTCCAGGGTGGCAAATTTGGATGTTCCCTCCTGCCAAAGAGACACAAGCCCCAAGAGTAGATTTTAATGTTTTTTTCTTAAACACAGCACCTAAAAGGAGATCTGTCAGGTGAAGCAGCAAGTGCACACACACACACACACACAGGTGTCGCACTCGTACCTTTATCAGCAGTTCTCGGCTCAGCGAGTGGTTGTTCTCATCAGAGAATATCTCCGACAGCTCCTGGAAGATGCGAATGTTTTCTCGTGACACTTCATCCCATGTTTTCTTGAGCCGGTGAACCGGGTTGCACTGTAGCGCCGACAGAATCGCACGCAGAGACGAGAAGTTCTTCAAGATCCGACATTCCTGAGCAAAGAGACTAATCTTAAAACCAACAGTCAACAAGCAATCGGACAAGCGACGCATTTGTCATGTGATCAGACTGACTCTGGCTACTTGGATCCAGTGCTCCAGGATCCGCGCTCTCTGGGAGAACTTGAGCGTCCGGTCGCTCAGACAGGTGGAAATGACGCAGTTGGTGACGCGGTTAAACTGGCTGACTGTGGCTCTGATGGTCGGCGCCAGATGTTCCTTTCCTTTCTTATCTCTCTGAGACCAGATGCTTCCCAAACAGTGATATGGCACCACCCGCTTAAACAGCTCCTGCACAACAACACAGTTACAGTTTCCAGCGTAAACACAAGTCTTTTTCTCTCTGAGAATGAGAAACACTGAGCTTTTCCAGTTCTCTTTACATACAGACCAGAGGATCTGATGTGTGAAACTCAAGCATGCTCTTGTCTGTGTGTGTGTGTGTGTGTTGCTCACTGCGTCCATCAGGGTGAACTGCTCCGCTACCACAGTGGGGGCGAAGCTCAGGAAATCAGGTCGATCTTCATCGAATCCATTCTCCTCCAGCAGAGTGAACGCACAGCAGCCCTGATCCAACACTGCAGAGAGAAAGACACTGTTCTGCTGATGCTTTACTACCAGTAGATGTCGCTAACGTCCGGTATTACATGTCTATTCTAGATCAGCTTAGAACTGATTGTCAGAGTTGAGATGATGCACTATTGTTGATGACTAACCCTCCTGGTCTGATTCCTGCTGGAGTCTCCGGTGGAACTGGCTCAGGAGGTTACAGGCCCGGCGCTCCAGGTCAGATCCCGGGAAGTTGAGCTGCAGGTAGTGGATCAGGCGTCTCAGGCAGCTGTATTCCGGAGGCTTCCAGAAGTCCTCAGAGTACTGATCCAACCAGGCGCCCAGGATAGAGGAGATGGTGCTGCAAAAACATGCAGAAAATATATTTACATTCATGCATTTGACAGATACACATTTGACCAGTTCATACATTCCCTTAGAATCAAACCCTAGTGCTGCGATCTGCTGTCTGAACTTCAGGGATTCTTTATTATTTAAATATGTAATTTTTGAAATAACCGACATGCACATATGAAGCGGTGTGTGTTTCAGACGTGAATCACATACTTCCTGAGCTCCGTTCGCTCGTCAGCGGTCATTCTGCGCGCGTCTGCGCCCGGCTGCAGTTTAGCGTATCTGTAAGAATACACACGCTCATATCACATCAAAATGTTGTAAAGTTCATGAATTATTAAACAAATTCTATTTCAGGAGTAAAGCTGCTCTCCAGAAGACAATAAAGTCATTATTCAGATCAATTCAGTTTGTTCTTATCAGTTCAGTCAGATCAATAATATCACTGAATATTAAGTAATTTGAATATATTGTGTGTGTGTGTGAGTGACCTGTTGAGCAGAAGGTCCAGAACTTGTTTGGTGGTGGCAAACGTCCTGTAAGTGCAGAGGAAGATGGTGACGTATGTGGAGTCGTTCCCTCTGAAGGCCGTCACCATGTACTCCACCAGACGTTCCAGCGTTCCGGCTTTAATGGTGCGCAGCTTACAGGTCTCGTACAGACTAAGGCCGGAGTCCGAGTCCACACCCATCCAGCGCTGACTCTTACTGGACGACTGGTACATCTGGACCTTCCTCAGCGTGATGCTGAACACCGCGCCGTCCTCCACCTCCTCACCGATCTCCTGACTCGCATTCTACACACACAGATGAAGAAGACTTCAGAACCGTTCACACGACAGCTGCTGTCATTTCACTACAGTCAATGGGTGTTTAAAGGGTTAATTCACCCATAAATGATATTTCTGTCATTAATTCCTCACCATCATGTACACCTGTAAGACCTTCATTCATCTTCAGAACACAAATTAAGATATTTTTGATGAAATCAGAGAAGTTTATGACTCGTCCATAGACAGCAATATAATCAACACTTTCAAGGTCCAGAAAGGTACTAAAGACATGGTTAAAACAGTCATGTGACTGCAGTGGTTCAACCTTAATGTGATGAAGAGACGAGAATACTTTTTGTGTGCAAAAACAAAACAAAAATTACGACTTTATTCAACAAACCACTGCAGTCACATGACTGTTTTAACCATGTCTTTAGTACCTTTCTGGACCTTGAAAGTGTTGATTATATTGCTGTCTATGGACGACTTAATTTGTGTTCTGAAGATGAATGAAGGTCTTACAAGTGTGGAACGACATGAAGGTGAGTAATTAATGACAAATTTCATTTTTGGGTGAACTAACCCTTTAAGGCTACTAACGCACAAGCTCGGCTCAGATGGGTGGATTAATTCTCTCTTCAGTATAAAGGAGTTTCAGGGTCACAGCTGGGAGGTTTCAGTCGGTTAATCTTTGCTCTTGCTGTATAAACACACATCTAAACCAATTTAGGGCTCGTATCATATCCATAGACTGGATTGGGCGAGTGCCCTGGGGCACCAGCCAATAGGGGGCACCAAGTAATTAAGATAATGACTCCTTTAAAAAAAAAATGTATGTTTTGTATATATATTATTTTGATACAAAATGAACAGCTAATGACACAATATATACAGAGAGAATATAAAATCTATGCATATAAAGAATTGCGATTTACAGCCGATATCAAGTTTTTTTTTAAAATTGTTCACCAGAGGATATACTGCAAATTCTACGAAAAAATGGGCTACAGACTACTTTCCCAAGTTTATTCGTTGCACTCAGACTGTTCTTCACCCTGCCCGTTGCCAACCGAGAGATCCTTCTCGCAACTTAAAAGAGTGAAGAATGAACTCGGAACAACCATGAGACAGAAGCGGCGGTCTGCACCCTCCCTGCTGGCTACTGAATCCGAACTAGTCAGGGGACTTCAAGGACTGATGCTGCCTTTACTTCAGAAGTGGTGATTACACGATTGTTGCATTCAAGTGCCTTGTTGTCGGAAGGAGCAGGACACCAGGTTTATTCTTGCCTAAAATCTTATTAAAACCAAAATTATAGGCCTAGGTAGTGTCCCATGCATATAAACATTCACAGCGCTATCTAGATAGTCCGGTCGCTGACGATTCTGTAATTTCGGTCAAACGCAGGCAATTTTCGCTGTGTATAAAACATACAATATGCTTCAAATGATTACACATATGTGTAAATGTTCATGTGCAATTTTTAGCTAGGAAGCACGTATTTAATTTCCAATAGCACGTGAAGACAGCATTAATTAACTGATTTTGCGTGCACAAAGTCTAGAAAAAAGATTTTCTGCTAAAGGTAAGGCTTATTTACCATTATTTCTGGACAAATATGTGATGCTGTTGTTATTTGAAATTTGTGCAATGGTTTTCTCTTTTAGATGCTTGTAAAGTTCAGTGTGTGTTTTGCTGAATTCAGCTGTTAATATGGTTGCTTGCAACAGTCTTTCTTGGCCTTGCTTATTTTGTATGTTTTTTTAAACATATGGTTTTGCATGTAGTCCTCATATATGCCTTTTACGATGGAAATAAAGATATTTAGTATGACGTTCATGTTGCACTAGCATATAAGTTGTACTTCAAATGTGGTCACCCTAGGGCACTGCACTGTGTTAATCCGGGCCTGCGTATCACACATTCAACAGGTTGTTACCAATGGAAGCTTGTTTCTGCTACGGAAAAAGGTAAGGTCAACTATTTTCTTGCACTTCTGAGTTTTCTGTTCACTCTGAGCAATTGCAAGCTATAAGTCCAAACTGTGATATATAAACTCACACTTCTGAGCTTCTGTCTTGCAATTCTGAGTACTAAACTCAAAATTGCTTCATAAACCCGAGGCGTCGGGATCTGCTACACCAGACCGGTTTAACTCCGGGACAACTCAACCTGTCACAGACAGAGAGACGCTTGGGATAAAAGCATCTGCTGCACGAGAGAGAGAGAAACGAGGTGTGTCGTGTTTCAGGAAGCATCGGTGATTCACACCGATCAATAACTGAAACAAAAAAAACAACTTGCACAATCACCGTCTCTGTGTGTGTTTTCATCTCGAGAAACTAGATGAGCAAAACCACACGCTAGTCAGTCCATCGCCTGAACATCTAGGAGTTATTAGACGGTTTCATCAAACACTCTCTTCATGAGATCAGATCTTCATGAGCCTCACACGTGTTTCTGATCCGATACCAGACGCTGAATAAAGGAGAGAAACTCATATTCATCCCTCTGACCTCTTTAAATATGATCTATAAACCAGTCTTCAGGGAACATTCAGGATTCAGGTTTCTTCATGGCAAATAAAGCTCAAACATTACCCAGAGTGCTTTGCACAGAGAGCAGTCAGTGTTTTGCAGGTTTTCAGAAACTTCATGTGTCTGCGGCGGCAGATTAGATCAGTTAACAAACTCCACGGCTACTGTCTCAGTCACCTGACTGAAACGAACACTGTCAGCATCTGGCAAATGCATAAGCTGTAAAAATGTAAACGTAATAATCAATATTGGCACGACTTGAGAATGTTTCGTATTGATCCACACATTCTGATAACCAACAGACGGACGGAAGCATTACAGAACACGTTATTAGCAACAATGCCAACAACAGCACAAATATCACTGATTCACACTGCAGTGCATGCTGGGAAGACTGCAGACATCACAAGAGAGTTCTGTTGATGTGACCAAATATCAACTAAACTTCATATTTATTTTTACTGTATTAATAATTCACTGTAAAGCTATTAATAATGTGGAATTAAACATTTAAATGCATGTGCAATGCATTATTTGTTTTTATAAATAATTGTAACCATTCTTATACTTGCATATTCATGAAGTTACACCTTTATTACATGTATATTATATATGTATTATAACATGATATAAGCACGACATTTGTTTGCATAAAAATTAAAAGGTGTCATGTGTAGTTGCATTGATATATTACGGTACACAACTCATAAAGTGTGTATTATGTGGCATCCATTTTTTTATTTAATATTTATGCAGATTAGTATGTTCAAAACAATATTGCTTATAATAATACTAATCCAATAATAATACAGTCTGTTGTTTTATTATATTTAACGTCTGGAGTGTCTCTTATATAGGTGGTCAGTAATATCTTTATTGTTTATTATTTCTACCTCCAGGTGAGGTGTGTCCGGGTCCAGATGTGTGAATCGGTTCAGCACCGCAGGATTCGGCTCGTCGTGAATCTCGAGTCTCACAGATTCCCGGATGCTCCGGATCCGCCAAACACTGGCGTCAAACATGACGGAACCGAAGCCGAACTCACATCCCGCTACAAACACCATCGGTACCGGGAAACCCGACAGAACTACAGCCACACGCGACCGTAACCATCACTGACTGAGAGACGATGAGAGAGAGAGAGAGAGAGAGAGAGAGAGAGAGAGAGAGTTCGGGCTCCGCCTCTTCTCCTCTCGGGATCATGATATCATTCCCACATCAGAACCACAGAAACAGAACGGGTGAGTAGAATGTCAATCAACACGAGGAGGAGGTCTAAAAGTGGGCGGAGCTTCGGGAGACCAAAGTATCAAACCAAAGATTTGAGCCGCAGAGCGCCGCCTGCTGGAGGAAAGACGAAACGACCTGCAGAGATCCAGTCATCTGAGAAAATAGAGATACTTGACCAGCGACAGAACCGAGTTTACTTGACGAAAACCTTCGCAAGCGGCAAAACATTTAGTGTACAAACTCTCTCAAAACGCGTTCATGAGTTCATGAAACTTCCGTCACACATCTGGTGTGAGTTAAACGAGTCCAGAGATGATGTCACTGCCAGTAACTACACACACACACACACACACACACACACACACACAGTGATTTATTAGTAACAGCAATCAGTTCTGACATTTAAAGTCACCATGAAATCACACTGGAAAATTCTTGTTTTTTTATGGAAAATTCCAGTATTTATTCTAAATGATTGATTGGTGCACATCATTATTGTTTTAAATTCATGTTCCTCATAATCTTGAATCAGAATATCTTCTCCTCCCTCTTGCAGCATCTCTTCTCTGATGATGAGGGCGGGGCAACCTGTCACTCACATGAGATCCACCAATAGCAAACCACAACCATCCAATCAATTCCCCACAGACAAAATCAAGCCCCGCCCTACATTTGTTCTTGTTTGAGAAGCGTTTCACTCGGATATACGACACAATAGAGAAGAAAAGACTTTGTTTTTATGTTGACTTTACTTCATTAGAGTAACTGCTGGATGTTTAAGGGAGGCACATTCGCATACGGAAAACATTAAATAAACTGATCTAAACAGGCTGATCTAATCAATCTGATGACTGTCAGGAAGGTACAGTGATGTGATGCCTGTCTGATGACATCACAGACAGCAGATCAGAAACCATCAGGAAATGCGATCGCATGTTGCAGAACCAACTCGACTTATTCTCTGCATGTTCAAATGAACTGAACGGGCAAGTCATGAGTGCGACCCAGGTGTAGGTGGACGCGTCATGTGACAGGAAGTCTCACACACACTTCACTGTCCCAGTGCAGGCCACAGGACACAGACGTGATGTGACCTTTGACCTGTGCCAGTGCTGTATTACCCATACTCACAGGATGACTGGTCATGTGATCAAGCTGTGTACAGGACTGTCATCCCTCCTCAAAAACATCCTCTGTGATACAGTAAAACCTGTCAAATTCCAGCTGAGAACATTGTGTCCAACCAAGAGTCAAGAAATAAGAAGTCAAAATGAACTTACAGGCATCATTCAGCCAAAAACAAAATGGCTTTAAAACATAATAAACATTGTTTTAATAATGTAAAAATGCAGAAAGTTTTCTCTGATGGGTAGGTTTAGTGTAGGGGGAGAGAACATACAGTTTGTACAGTATAAAAACCATTACGACTATGGAGAGTCCAGTGAACCAGTGTGTGTGTGTGTGTGTGTGTGTGTGTGTGTGTGTCTTCGGTAGAAACACTGATAATGTATCAAACTGACCTTCGCATCTCGCACCGCCTCATACACACTGCACACATGTGAAAACTGATGACCGGGAAGATGGCAAGCGACACGGGACTTATTCTTGTTAGAAAATAAAATGTAAAAAACATAACGCATGCATCGATAACGCAGAGCCTCTTAGGGCTTCTGTACAGTAATGGTGCGGTCACATCTACCATCTCTTGATGAATTTTCGCAGAATCCCCACAATCCGTTGTGCAACAGAAAGCTGCTTGATTTGTGTGAGCTGTGAAATCATACATCACTACATCTATTATTAGAAAAACCACAACATTTCACTAATACGACCACATCTTTACTAGGCTCAGCCACTACTGTGATACGGTGAGAATCAAAGGCACTAGATTAATGCAGATCTACATTCCTTCAGTTCACTGAACCCTGCGAAGAAGCTTTTCTGCATCTGTCATGAAGAACTTCAGAAATTAGAGAATCTCCCTGTGTGACAGCGCCACCTGCTGTTCTAGAGCACTCAGAAACTAAAGACGCACATAATCATGATTCAAAACTCCACATGTTGACCTGATGTGGTGAGCTGTAGTTCAGGAGAGGACAGACCGGGTCAATCTAGACAACATCTGCTGATTCTCTTACTGACATGTTTCATGGGTAAATTAACCAATACTGAGACTATTCTGAGACTATTCTGAGACTATACTGAGACTATACTGAGACTATACTGATATTATTCTGAGACTATACTGAGATTATACTGAGACTATACTGAGATTATTCTGAGACTATACTGAGATTATACTGAGACTATTCTGAGACTATACTGATATTATTCTGAGACTATACTAAGATTATACTGAGACTATACTGAGATTATTCTGAGACTATACTGAGATTATACTGAGACTATTCTGAGACTATACTGATATTATTCTGAGACTATACTGAGATTATACTGAGACTATACTGAGATTATTCTGAGACTATACTGAGACTATACTGATATTATTCTGAGACTATACTAAGATTATACTGAGATTATTCTGAGACTATACTGAGATTATTCTGAGACTATACTAAGATTATACTGAGACTATACTGATATTATTCTGAGACTACACTGAGATTATTCTGAGACTATTCTGAGACTATACTGATATTATTCTGAGACTATACTGAGATTAAACTGAGACTATACTGAGACTATACTGATTTTATTCTGAGACTATTCTGCGATTATACTGAGACTATACTAAAATTATTCTGAGATTACACTGAGACTATTCTGAGACTATACTGATATTATTCTGAGACTATTCTGAGATTATACTGAGATTACACTGAGACTATTCTGAGACTATACTGAGATTATTCTGAGACTATACTAAGATTATTCTGAGATTATTCTGAGACTATACTGAGATTATACTGAGACTATTCTGAGTCTATACTGAGGCTATAATGACACTATCCTGAGGCTATACTGAGATTATACTGATGCTATCCCGAGGCTATCCTAAACTATCCTGAGGCTATAATGACACTATCCTGAGGCTATACTGAGATTATACTGATGCTATCCCGAGGCTATCCTAAACTATCCTGAGGCTATAATGACACTATCCTGAGGCTATACTGAGATTATACTGATGCTATCCCGAGGCTATCCTAAACTATCCCGAGGCTATACTGTGAAGCAGGAGCTGGAGATCATGGCAGCTGTGCTGGCCGAAGCCCAAACATGGATTGTGGTGACGGCGGTAAGCAGAGACTGATGGGGCCCGAAACAGGAGAACACAGAAAACTCACCACAAAACAAGACTGAAGTGCTGCTGTGAGGATTCCTGTCAGGAAAAACATGCAGAAACCACCTCTGTAGCTCTACATCTACTCCTGAAGGAGGCATATAAGCAGCTTAAAGAGTTAGTTCACCCAAAAACAACTCAAACAGAAATCTCTCAGATTTCATTAAAAATATCTTCATTTGTGTTTGAAGATACAGAAAAGTCTTATGGGTTTGGAACGAAAGAGAAAATGAGGACAGAATGATCATTTTTGGGTGAACTCTCTCTTTAAGGGTCAGTGAGTTTCTGCACAATTCCAAACTTCACATGAGTTTGTCATTATAGAGTTTAATACGTGTGCCAGTCCTTTCTCTACAGGGCGGCTGTTTGGACACATGTGACTTCAGCTAGAGATCACCGCTGACACAATGATGATTCAGCTCCTGAAACTATTATTAAATGATCTAACGGACACTGTGAACGAGAGGCAGTGAGGTCGCATTCGGGGTGAATATGAACACACACACACACACACACACGTGCAATGCACAGCTGTGGACGACGCACACGGGTCCCGAGGGGTCAAACACTTCCTGTGTCCGATTTCACTCTGTGACTGACACAAACACAGAGATTCCAAACCCAGACGACACGAGCACATCGACTCTCTGAATCATCTGGATGAGCTAGAGAGCTGAAAACAATAACCCTGTTGTTTCTTCTTCACACTGAGGATCTTTCTCAGATAATCAATGTTCACACACCTTCACAACACATTCATAATGGATCTGCCCAAAGAGAAACACACACACACACACACACACACACAGTCTAATTTCCACCTGCATTGAACATCAAAATAAGAAGCATGAGGAGCAACATTATGACAATTTCTGTCTTTTTCTGCAAGTCTTAAAAACATAATTCATACATACCACGAATCAAATTGAATCAACAAAGTTGCGCGAGAATAAATGAATCAAATAACTGAACGAATCAGATGATTCAAATCAAGTTGAATCAACGGAGCTGTGTACACTGAGGCTGTGTTTGAAATCGCCCCCTATACCCTCATTCATTATTCCCTACATTAGTCCACTAATATAGTACACTTGAAGGAGTGAAGGAAAACACTGAGGGCTACTTTTGCAGTTTGATCTTGCTGTTTAATAATCAATTAAAAATGAATGTATACCTGTATGATATTACGCTGTGCTCCCATTGGACCAGCGGTTTGGAAAAAGAATGGATGTATGATTCAGTTGTTGGCACCATCTTCTGGCGAGACGACCCCCACAGTGCATTATGGGTATTCTCGAGCTGTTGATTGTACATCTGCGTTTTTTTAGTGGGGTTCCCCTGGTAAAATTAGCACTCACGTTATATTTAGACCTTGGCTCTATTTATTACACTAAGTGCAAATAGCATCCCTTGTTGGCAAACGCTATTTACACTAGCTCCGCCTACCAGTGTCTGGTTGGGCCAATCAAGACGTGTGCAGTTCGAAGCGAGTAAGGCTCGCAGTGCTGGTTTTTAACACAATCGACAGGGGTTCGAATCCGCCTTTCGTCAAGCTTGCATTTATTTTAAATAAAAATGAAAACAAAAGTAGAGATATATTGCATCCTGCTAATGTACAAAAATACTGAGGTGCAAATAATATCTGCCAATATAAAGTATAGATAACATCTAATTACTATTTACTCTTATTGCAAAGAACTTAAATAAATAGCATCTACTGCTATAAACAACATTTATGGGATAAACACCGTATGAACGTATGAAGATATACACAAAACAGAAATAAACCAAGTTTTCGGACTTATAACATCTTATAAATGAAGATCCAAAAGGCGGTTTTCGCACTGATGCCATAGAAGAACCTTACAGTGATCAGTTCCTAAAAGAACCATTTTTTCTCAGTGCGAAGAACATTTTAATCATCTAAAGAACCTTTAGTGCAAGGGAAAGATCCCATGGATGTTAAAGGTTCCTCACGGAACCATAAATCCCAATATTGAAGCTTTATTTTTAAGAGCAGCCTGACTGTCAGACAGATACCTGTGTCTCCAGCATCATCATCATCTTCATCAGCTCAGACTCATCTTCATCATCGGTGTTCAGGGCAGATGTGTCACCCCTCATTCATGGCTCTGATCACACTCTGCCTTCTCCGAACCGAATCGGAACCAGCGCGAATCTACTGGAAATGTTCGTCACTTCGAGTCTTTCTTTGATTATAATGAGAAACGCGATCAGATCAGATCAATATGTGAAATAATCCGACATCAATCCCCGCGTTTATCATCTATATAAACCATCATAACGGCAAACGCGTGAATAATAGGAATAAATCAGGGAGACGGAAATAAATCCATCATCGCGAATAAAATCATGATAATAAATTAGATTCAAAATGGAGGCGATGCTGAAGATCAATCTGATTCCACATCAGATTTATATTTTACTGCATATATCCATCCAGCATTTGTCGATCTGATCTCAGTGTCTCATTCATAATAAACATCAGACCCGGATCGCATTCACGAGTCCATTTAAATCCACAGATGAGAGAAACGGTCGCAGAATCCGAATCGGGCCCGAATCCCGCAGAAGCCGCTCGGATCGGAACCAGAACCCGCTGAAGATCCGAATCCAAATCCTCCTTTATTCCGGCACGAATCTCGTGTTGTTATTCGCTCGTGTCCTTGACACACATCCAGTTCTCGCTCACATTCTGATGTGGGTTTGTGGGTCTGCGGCGTGAACGCGCTCGGGACAAGGGGGCGCGCGCGGGAGCGGAGGGCGTGTGCTCGCTGAAGATGACACCGTCCAACATACTGCTGCACATACTTGTGATCAGATGTACATTATGTATGTATGTTACAGCAGGTGTGTTTTATTTGCATTAATGCGGACCATTATCACGTGACGGCTAATGAAAGAATCGCGCCTGCAGGAGGAGTTTCCATGGAAACAGAGATGCTCGACTGACATCCGTGTTCGGAATGGAGTATCACTGCCTACTTAAAAACTGCCTGCGAGACAGTAATGCCACATGACCCCATTACCGGGATTATTATAGTTAACTAAAACCAAAAATAACACTTCCGTTACTTGAAATGAAATATATATATATATATAAATGCTTAAGTGTATTATATTTCAGTTAGTTGCCAAGGCAACATTTCTCATGATCAGTTTAATTTGATAGACATGACAGACCAGGTCGAGCACATTGCATTGTGGGATACTGTATGTAACACTGATGTACACTGGACTGGCACTGGTAGAAGATCATCCATGTGTATGTCTTAAACATTGGGGGGGGGGGGGGGGGGGGGAGGGATCTTGAGTAATTTTTTAAAATTTTTTATTAAAATGAATTAAATAATGAAAAGATTAGAAGGGATTTAAGGGAATAACGAAAAAGAAGAATGGTAAAAATTCCAGGTCTATTGTTGTTTAGTAATCAATTTAAACTATTTGCAAATATAAATATATTCTCTTATATGTATGTCTAATATGTCAAAAACGCAAAACATTTCTTGTCTCGTCAAATTCAGTTATGAATTACATTAATCATACCTGTTTTCAATTCAAAAAGGTGAAATTTAGTCATCACTAGATATTACTTTCGGTCGCTGTATATTTCAATCATAAAACAGTCGTCAAATATTAAATGTTTAGCTACTTACTCGCCACGTACTCTTTCACTGCTAAAACAAAAGCGTTGCACTGGAATTTGCACTCATGTTCTGCGAACAGTAAGCCCCGCCTTCTTTGATCTGATTGACCAGCTCATTCTGACAGTGATGAGCGCTGTTAGACGGTCGAGGCAGACCAGCCTAAAAATTAAGCTTTTAAAACTTTTTTTGTCATCCTAAACACAAACAGAGCGGTGAGTAATGGAGCACAGCAGAGCAGCATCAATAATGTGAAATACTGGGGGGGACAATTTGGCCATTTCACGGCCCACGGCCCTGGTACACACTGAAAACCATGCGTTTCATTAGCTGGAAAAAAGCGCTCAAACTCAGACGGACAGACAGGCAGACAGGCGGACGGACGGACGGACGGACAGACAGTCGGACAGACAGACAGTCGGACAGACAGACAGTCGGACAGACAGACAGTCGGACAGACAGACAGTCGGACAGACGGACAGACAGACAGACAGGCCGACGGACAGACAGACAGGCGGTCTGCCCGTCTGTCCACCTGACGGACAGACAGGCAGACAGGCGGACGGACAGACAGACAGACAGGCAGACGGACAGACAGACAGACAGGCGGACGGACAGACAGGCAGACAGGCGGACGGACAGACAGGCAGACAGGCCGACGGACAGACAGACAGACAGACAGGCAGACAGGCAGACAGGCGGACGGACAGACAGGCAGACAGGCCGACGGACAGACAGACAGACAGACAGGCAGACGGACAGACAGACAGACAGGCAGGCCGACGGACAGGCGGACGGACAGACAGGCAGACGGGCGGACGGACAGACGGGCAGACGGACAGATGGGCAGACGGGCGGACGGACAGACAGGCGGACGGACAGACAGACGGACGGACAGACAGACGGACTGGCAGACAGACGGACAGGCAGACAGGCGGACGGACAGACAGGTGGACAGACGGCCAGACAGGCGGATGGACAGGCAGACAAGTGGATGGACAGACAGGCAGACAGGCGGATGGACAGGCAGACAGGCGGACGGACAGGCAGACGGACAGACAGGCGGACGGACAGACAGGCGGACGGACAGACAGGCGGACGGACAGGCAGACGGACAGGCAGACAGACGGACAGACAGGCAGACAGGCGGACAGACAGGCAGACAGGCGGACGGACAGACAGGTGGACAGACAGACAGACAGGCGGATGGACAGGCAGACAAGTGGATGGACAGACAGGCAGACAGGTGGACGGATAGACAGACAGGCAGACGGACAGACAGGCGGACGGACAGGCAGACAGACAGGCGGACGGACAGACAGGTGGACAGACGGGCAGACGGACAGACAGGTGGACAGACGGGCAGACGGACAGACAGGCAGACAGGCGGACAGACAGACAGACAGACAGGCGGACGGACAGACGGACAGGCAGACGGACAGACAGGCAGACGGACAGACCGACAGACAGACAGACAGGTGGACAGACGGACGGACAGGCAGACAGACAGACGGACGGACAGGCAGACAGGCGGACGGACAGACAGGCGGACGGACGGACAGGCAGACAGACGGACAGACAGGCAGACAGGCGGACGGACAGGCAGACAGGCGGACGGACAGACAGGTGGACAGACAGACAGACAGGCGGATGGACAGGCAGACAAGTGGATGGACAGACAGGCAGACAGACGGACAGACAGGCAGACGGACAGACAGGCGGACGGACAGACAGGTGGACAGACGGGCGGACGGACAGACAGGAGGACAGACGGGCAGACGGACAGACAGGTGGACAGACGGGCAGACGGACAGACAGGCGGACAGACAGACAGGCGGACGGACAGACGGACAGGCAGACGGACAGACAGGTGGACAGACGGGCAGACGGACAGACAGGTGGACAGACGGGCAGACGGACAGACAGGTGGACAGACGGGCAGACGGACAGACAGGCAGACAGGCGGACAGACAGACAGGCGGACGGACAGACGGACGGACAGACAGGCAGACAGGCGGACGGACAGACCGACAGACAGACAGACAGGCGGACGGACAGACAGGCAGACGGACAGACAGGCAGACAGGCGGACGGACAGACCGACAGACAGACAGACAGGCGGACGGACGGACGGACAGGCAGACGGACAGACAGGCAGACGGACAGACAGGCAGACAGACAGACAGGCGGACGGACAGGCAGACAAGTGGACGGACAGACAGGCGGACGGACAGACAGGCAGACAGACAAACATGATATTTTTATTAAAAATTACAAGGTAAAAACAATTTTCTTAAAAATGAAAATGCACAGATGAATCGATCACAGGATCAATAATGTTAGTTTAGAAAATAGATGGGGTGAACTTAATTTCTTGCTCAGTAAATGTGTTTTTCTGTCGCTCATGCAGTGCAGACAGTTTTGTTGATATAAAGGACGGTTCGCACCGATATTGGCAATTTCAGTTGAACTGGTGTGTGGCTAGAAAAAGCCGAGTACAGATGCCAACTACCGTCCAACGACACAGTCGAGATCCACGGCTGTAACTCTGTCAGTGTAGACTTTAATAAGACGGACATTTTAAGATTGAATTTTTTTATTGTGCATCAGCAAGCACTGTAAAAACATTGATATACAATGGCAAGAACTATAGATGCGTTCATACAAAAACATCTTCACATGCAAAAGAAAAACAATCCTTTTCAAATGTACAACATTAAGGAACGGTTACAGAAAGACACGTGTGGCCAGACATTCCCCAAAGACACTAAAAGAAGAATCAATCAATCCTTCATTTCCCAACCAGATTTAAAATACAAAAACAACATGACATTTAAAAAAAAAAAAAAAGGTGAATTGCAACACATTTATAAAAACACTAAAGTCATAATGTTTGATCAGATGTTTCCCTCATACAAGCGCAGAGCACCCAATCATTATTAGTGTGTTGAAATTAATGCAGATTATTAGTGGAAGAGTGACTGCTTTCATATCTAAAAAAAAAAAAAAAGAGATGATGGGATACTAACGCCGTTTTATCTGCAGATGAAACTTGAGTTCATGCTTGAGTTTCTCAAGGAAGCCACACGTCAGATGAAATTACGCTGATCTGGATCAGGGAGAAATCCCGCATGAAGCTTCGATTCGCTCACGGATGAACCGGAGAATTGCTGAGAATCTCCAACAATCTGCAGCCAGGATTTTTGTTCATTTGTGAAAGATAAGTGATCAAGTATTAAACGAAACAATCAAAGACAGTAAACAATCACTGATATAAATACAGCCGTATAAAGTCCATCATCAAACACTGGAGATGTGATGAATCTTTTGTTCTGTTCATTATTTATATTGTAGTAATTAAGATCAGAGTTCTGGAGTGTTTCTGGAGTCCCGTCTGCAGTGTGTGTGTGTGTGTGTGTGTGTGTCAGCGTGTTGGTCTTTATAATCGTTCAACAGTGCAACAGTAAACACACACACACACACACACACACACACACACACACACACACACACACTCGTCTACCTGAGAGACGGTAAGACCAAACGCTCAATCACACAAAGGCAAACGATGGATCCCACCCGGGTCAGATGGGCGGCACTGCTGTCAGTCATCAGACTGGAGGCGGAGCCTGAGGGGCGCGGCTGCTACAAGCTGTCCTGCAGTTCTTTAGCTTTAGTGAGGATGGCGTGGACATCAGAGATGGGATAATCCTGAAGAACAGCAGAGAGAGTGGAGGTCAGAGGGCGATATCAGTGTGTGTGTGAGTGAGAGTGTGTGTGTGTGTGTGTGTTACCTGCAGTAATCTCATGTTGGTTGTAAAGTCTCCAGCCAGTAACTGATCTCGAATCAGTCTGCAAAAACACAGAGGGAAAACCAGCCAATGTGAAGTTATTGAGGAAGTTTTATACAGTACAGATCTCTTCACAGCAGCTTCACCGATCTTACGTGAGCATGGCGCAGCACACAGGGATGAGGAACTCAAACCGATCCTGATCCGAAAAGAGCGAATCCCAGATCCGGATAACATCTGGAAGCAGGAACTCTTGAGAGAGCAGCAGCGTCAACCAGCGGAAGGTGAAATACTGAGGCTTGATGTTCTGCTCTTGCTGTGAGACGGACGGATGGACAGACAGTGGGACAGGGATTAATAGACTTTGTGTTTATGCCACGATAACTCAAAATAATAACCATCAGAACAGGGTTAGAAAGCTTTATCTGACATGTTCAGGTGAAGTGGAAACTGGAAAACACTTATGTAATTTTAAGTATAGTAGTAATAAACGTCTGCTCCTCACCAGTCTCATGTAGAGCTCCGTGTCCTTCTCCTTGAGTTTGGAGAACACGCTCTCCATCTTGAAGGTGATGCCGCACTGCGAGTCGTCCAGGCTTTTGATGAAGTTATCTCTGTTCTCTGACATCAGGTTGGTGAAGCAGAAGAAGGTGTCGGCCTCCGCGTGTTCTACAGACAGAAGAACACGGAAACACATGTACATAAAAACAGGTGGATGGGAACACGGGCGTTCTCCTCCAGGAAGCAGTAAGTGCGTTACCCTTCCACTGGCTGTTGGGGTCTGTGGCGAAGGTGTAGTAAATGGGACCCACGATCTCGTTCATGCCCTGCACGTAAGCGATGCCCGGGTTGAGTTTGGCGTAGATGAAGAGAATCCGTTCAACCACTTCCCAGTGCGCCTCACAGCCGTTCGGGAGCACCTCGTACTCGTTGGAGGGATACAGGTTTAGTGCCTTCCCTGGAGAACTGACCTGAAGGTGAGAGCAGACGCTTCAGGACACACACGTCCACTGACCAACCCACACACACACTCACACACACTCACACACACTCACACACACTCACGTTAGTGACGCCGCTGCGGTTCCGGTTGACCGTCTGGGCTTTGAGCGTGGTCTGCTCCACACGCCGCCGCAGCGTCTCGTACTCGTTCTGAGGGTCCAGAATGAGCTGACAGGGAAACTCTGTGGGCCGCTGGAAGAACGCCATGTCTGGGTACAAGCGCCTGACAGCAGACATTCACACGGGGATATTAATATTCATCTCAATCAACACATGTGGACTTAAAAGGTCAAATAATTCTGAATCAGCAAATTCTGAAGAGAAAGGTGAAAACAGGTCAAATGCTTGAACACTTATATTTTGTATTAATACTGATATTGAAAATTATTTAAGTAAATTAGATTAATTAATATTAATATTGAACATTAATATTAATCTGAATAAGCACACAAACGTTGAAGTAAAAGGTAAAAAGGTAAAACACAATTAATGTTTTATTAATATTAATATTGAACATTAATACTAATTAATTGGATTATTTTATATTAATATTGCATATTAATATTAATCTGCATAAACAAATGTGGATGTTAAAGATTAAAAAGGTAAAATGCTTAAATAAAATTTGTATTAATATTAATGAATATTAATCTAAATCAAAAAGTTTGGAAGTAAAAGGTGAAAAAGCACAAATGCTTGAACATTATTATTAATATTCATTAATTGAATTCATTTATATTACTATTTAACATTAATATTAATCTTAATCAGCACATAAATGTGGAAGGAAAAGGTAAAAAGGCAAAATGCTTGAACATTAATATTAATTAGATTAACATTAACATTGAACATTAATATTAATCTGAATCAACAAATTTGGAAGTAAAAGACAAAAAAGCTCAAATGCTTGAAAATTATTATTAATATTCATTAATTGGATTAATATGAATATTGAACATTAATATTAATAATTGGATTGATTAATATTAATATTGAACAAAATTAATCTGAATCTGCAAATTTGGAAGTAAAAGACAAAAAAAGCTCAAATGCTTGAAGATTATTATTAATATTCATTAATTGAATTAATTTATATTACTATTTAACATTAATATTAATAATTGGATTGATTAATATTAATATTGATCAATAATATTAATCTGAATAAGCACACACACGTTGAAGTAAAAGGTGAAAATGCTTGAAAATTATTATTAATATTCATTAATTGAATTTATTTATATTACTATTTAACATTAATATTAATCTTAATCAGCACATAAATGTGGAAGGAAAAGGTAAAAAGGCAAAATGCTTGAATATTAATATTAATTAGATTAACATTAACATTGAACATTAATATTAATCTGAATCAACAAATTTGGAAGTAAAAGACAAAAAAGCTCAAATGCTTGAAAATTATTATTAATATTCATTAATTGGATTAATATGAATATTGAACATTAATATTAATAATTGGATTGATTAATATTAATATTGAACAAAATTAATCTGAATCTGCAAATTTGGAAGTAAAAGACAAAAAAAGCTCAAATGCTTGAAGATTATTATTAATATTCATTAATTGAATTAATTTATATTACTATTTAACATTAATATTAATAATTGGATTGATTAATATTAATATTGATCAATAATATTAATCTGAATAAGCACACACACGTTGAAGTAAAAGGTGAAAATGCTTGAAAATTATTATTAATATTCATTAATTGAATTTATTTATATTACTATTTAACATTAATATTAATCTTAATCAGCACATAAATGTGGAAGGAAAAGGTAAAAAGGCAAAATGCTTGAATATTAATATTAATTAGATTAACATTAACGTTGAACATTAATATTAATCTGAATCTGCAAATGTGGAAGGAAAAGGTCAAATGTTTGAACAAATTTGCACTTGAGTGTCTTTAATATATTCGAATGAATCAAATGGAGATGAATCTGATTCCAGGATCATCCGTGATCAACATGTATTCATTTAGTCTAACCTTTTATCGTTTCAAAACGCGTTTAATCACACACAGTCTTCTTCGTGTTCAACTGTCTCACCTGACGTCTTTATCGATCTGCAGCAGAACCTCGTTGTCTTTGAAGTACGTGTTCCACCGGCTGTCTGGGTTTGGGTTCAGAGGCTGGAGACGAGAGAAGAGCGTCACATGATCAGTAACACAGGCGTGTCTTCAGAGTTCCGCGTAAAGTTCTGAAACTCACGTGATCCTCCAGCGTCACGTCCTCTCGAGACACGCCCAGGTTTGCCTTGGCGATTCCTGGCTGAATGATCATCTCTCTCAAGAACTGGGCGTACAGATCCCTGACCAATCAGATTCAAGCTCATTAGCATAATGGTCACATGGGACGTTATTTTATCTTTAAAGCAAAAACAAGCTGTTCATTCTGCAGTTTAATTTCCTCAGAACGTCTTTGAATCAGTGTGTGAAAATGAGAGAAACCATTTAACCACAACACCTGACAAAATCTACCCAAACCTGCTTCTGGAGACGTCCTCATATAAAAACAGTCTAAAATGAAGTAAAAGTGTGTGTAACCTCTGCTTCTTCAGGAAAGACTCCCATAAGGCCTGATCCGGCGGCAGGTAATTCAGCAGGATCTGTGGGACAATATTTTTGTCAGTTTGACTGAATTCTTCATTGGATCAGTCACATGATGACGAGTGAAACTCAAGAGACGCGAGACTGACCTTCCAGCACAGAGAGCGGATGCCTCCTTCACACGGGATCCCTGAGAGAGAGAGAGAGAGAGAGAGAGAGAGAGAGAGAGTGAGTGTGGAGAAACACACGCTAACTCACGCCAACACGCCACACGTACCGCTGAAGCACAGTTCACGTAAAGCCTTCAAATCGATCTTCTGCTCGCTCAGAGAAACCTTGAACTCCTGGATCCTGAGGAACAAGAGAGATCCGTGAACACCTGACCTGATCACATGATCACACACATGACCTCACGTGTCACATCACGCAATATTCTGCAGAAGAAAATGATTCATTCATACGAACACTGAACATTCACATTAATCGGAACAAATGCTTGAACTAATATGCACGATTCGATTCAGTTCTGATCTCGATTCAGTTCGATTCATTCACGTCAAAATCTCTCTGAACTGAAGCTGTAAACTCTACAGGAACCGTCAGTCGCTGCATCACTGTAACTGAACTGTTATTCAAACATACATTAAATATTAAAGAACAGTTGAGTAAAAATATAATAAATGTGCACATATATAATATAATAATGCTCCTCTCTAGAGTTATTTTTCTAGCTGACTATCAAATTTCTGGTCATTGAATGGTTTTCTGAGGTCAACGTGCTGTATTATTACACAAAAGCATAAATTCATGGGATTCGGTTCATCAAAATGAGAATTTAAATGAGAGATCTATACTTTTACTTGATTCAGCAAATTTCAACTGGTCGACTGTTTAAACTGTCACAAAAACATGCTATTGAGCAGCCCTAAACTGCACAGTGCTTATAAACATTAGAATTAACGATTTCCTGCTCTAAAACAGTGTATATTGTGAAAGGGTTATAAAACTAAACCTGACTGGACTTTTTTGGACATGTTTTAATGTAAATACCGTGGTGCATTACTCAAATAAACATGCTAAATACCGCGGTATTACAGTGTGAAGCTGAAAGAAAACATTTCTCAATATCTCATGAAAAATACACCTGAATCAGCCGAATGTTTTCTGACAGACACACACGCGCGCACTCTGAGACACGCACTCTGAGACACACACACACACACACACACACACACACACTGACACACAGTCTCTCTCTCTCTCTCTCTCTCTCTCTCTCTCTCACACACACACACTCTCTCTCTCTCTCTCTCTCACTCACACACACACACTGACACACAGTCTCTCTCTCTCTCTCTCTCTCACACACACTGACACACACTCTCTCTCTCTCTCTCTCTCTCTCACACACACACACACACACACACTCTCTCTCTCTCTCTCTCTCTCTCTCTCTCTCACACACACACACACACTGACACACACACTCTCTCTCACGCACGCACGCACGCACGCAGACACACACTCACATGCGCACGGACACACACTCTCTCTCACACACACACACACACACACACTATTTCTCTCTCACACACACACACACGCACGCACGCACACTGACACACACACTCTCTCTCTCTCTCTCACACACGCACGCACGCACACTGACACACACACACACACACACACTCTCTCTCTCACACTCACGCACACACACTGACACACTCTCTCTCGCACGCACGCGCACGCACACACACTCTCTCTCTCTCACACTCACGCACACACACACTGACACACACACACTCTCTCTCTCTCTCTCTCACACACACACACACACACACTCTCTCTCTCTCACACTCACGCACACACACTGACACACTCTCTCTCGCACGCACGCGCACGCACACACACTCTCTCTCTCTCACACTCACGCACACACACTGACACACACACACTCTCTCTCTCTCTCTCTCACACACACACACACACACACACACTCTCTCTCTCTCTCTCTCTCTCTCACACACACACACTCTCTCTCTCTCTCTCTCACACACACACACTCTCTCTCTCTCTCACACTCACGCACACACACTGACACACTCTCTCTCGCACGCACGCACGCGCACGCACACACTCTCTCTCTCGCACGCACACACACTCTCTCTCTCTCTCTCTCTCTCTCTCTCACACACACACACACACACACACACACACTTACTTCAGCTGTGTCATCACGCTTCACCCGCGCGTCTGAAATAAATAAGGTCTGTCGAGCGTGTCGATGAAGTAAAGTATGTGTGATCGAACGAAAAGGCGCTTTTTGTCGCGTGTTTATTGTGTTTCTCACCTGTTTTTGTAGGAACTCGACATGTTTGACTGGCACAGTCACGCGCTGCCGGAAAAACAGCACCGGCGGAAACACTGGCGCGCGCACATTAGTTCCGTTCATTACAACACAATTACAAAACATTACAAATCAGCATCACACTACACGATCACGGGCAATGTTTGTACTGTAATGGCATGAGAAAACACTCAAACTACTATGAATGACTATTGATGAAAGAAACGCCTGAGATGCGATTGATGGCAATATTTTTAAAATTAGTTTATTAGTGCGTTATTTACTGTTATTAAGGGGAAGCTCATGTCTGATTATATCTGATCACACACTAAAGCAGTGACTGATTCTACATATAATCTATAAACATATTAAAGATGTGATTTGACTTTAATACGTGTCTATATGTGTATTTATTATATTACAATCAAATAAATAAACGTGTTGTTTCTGGTCAGAATATCCAGAGTAATTAACAGGTTACATTTTAAAGTGGACGTCTTTAATAGCCCACTTTTTAGTACCGAACAGGAAATGATCGTGTCTCGTGCACAGGTGACCCGGATGTGGCGCAGGTTGTGTTGACATCAGAGCGGCGGCGATCATCATCAGATCATGTTCATATTTCTGCGTTTCTTGTGAATCGAAGCGGCGCGTCAGTCGGTGTGCGGGCGTCAGGTAAGAGACAGACGCACGCTGCGCTCGCGACAGCCGCTGTCAATCACTGATCGACGATATTAAACTCACGCGCTTTATTTAGCTGCTAACTGCTAGCCCGCGCGCTATCACTCTTAACGAGATCAACATTTACACAAACATCACCAGATCCGCACAACAGAAGCGTCCAGATCGTTATTAAACGCAGAAGCGATTGAATTTAAGTACCGCCTCATTAGAACACGTCAGACAGTGTTTAACACGAACACTTTCCCAGTACAGTGAGTGTAAACAACAGCGCAGCCGGAGCAGTAATGTACATATAAACATGAGAATATGACAGAGTGTCATTGTGATTAGAGCTGCTGCCGATGATGATGATGATGATGATGTGTGTGTGTCAATGTTACAATATTCGTCAATTATGAAACGAATTCAATTCAGCTCAATAACAGTATCAGTGTTGCAAAGTTCATCAATTATGAAGCATTCAATTCATTTTCAATGGTGGTTCAATTCAGTTTGATAATGTCATTGTTGCAAAATTAATTATGAAACAAATTTAGTTCAATAACTGTCAATGTTGCAAAGTTAATCAATTATAAAACGAATTCAGGTCAATGTTGACTTAATTCAGTTCGATAACTGTCAGAGGCAGAATTATTCAATTATGAAACTAATTCAATTTAGTTCAATAACTGTCAATGTTGCAAAATTAATCAATTATGAAGCAAATTCAGTTCAATAACTCTCAATGTTGCAAAGTTCATCAATTATGAAATGAATTCAATTCAGTTCAATAACTGTCAATGTTGCAAAGTTCAATTAATGAGACATTCAATTCAGTTCAATGTTGATTCAATTCAGTTCAATAACTGTCAATGTTGCAAAATTAATCAGTTATGAAACCAGTTCAGTTCACTAACTCTCAATGTTGCAAAGTTCATCAATTATGAAATTAATTCAATTCAGTTCAATGTTGATTCAATTCAATTTGACAACAGTCAATGTTGCTAAATTAATCAATTATGAAACAAATTCAGTTCACTCCAATAACTGTCAATGTTGCAAAGTTCAATTAATGAGACATTCAGTTCAGTTCAATGTTGATTCAATTCAGTTCAATAACAGTCAATGTTGCAAAGTTCAATTATTGAGACATTCAATTCAGTTCAATGTTGAATCATTTCAGTTCAATAATGGTATCAATGTTGCGAAATTTAATCAATTATGAAACCAGTTCAGTTCAATAACTCTCAATGTTGCAAAGTTCATCAATTATGAAATGAATTCAATTCAGTTCAATGTTGATTCAATTCAATTTGACAACAGTCAATGTTGCAAAATGAATCAATTATGAAACAAATTCAGTTCAGTTCAATAACTGTCAATGTTGCAAAGTTCAATTAATGAGACATTCAATTCAGTTCAATGTTGATTCAATTCAGTTCAATAACGGTATCAGTGTTGCAAAATTAATCAGTTATGAAGCAAATTCAGTTCAGTTCAATAACTGTCAATGTTGCAAAGTTCAATTATTGAGACATTCAATTCAGTTCAATGTTGATTCAATTCAATTTGACAACAGTCAATGTTGCTAAATTAATCAATTATGTAGCAAATTCAGTTCAGTTCAATAACTGTCAATGTTGCAAAGTTCAATTATTGAAACATTCAGTTCAGTGTTGAATCAATTCAGTTCAATAACAGTCAATGTTGCAAAATGAATCAATTATGTAGCAAATTCAGTTCAGTTCAATAACTGTCAATGTTGCAAAGTTCAATTATTGAAACATTCAGTTCAGTGTTGAATCAATTCAGTTCAATAACTGTGTTAATGTTGCGAAATATAATCAATTATGAAACCCATTCAAATTCTGCTGTAAAGCAGCTCTAACAAGACAATAGAGTTTACTTTATCCTGCTTAATTCAGTTCCAGTTCTGTGCTCATCTGATCAGTAATATCCCTATCTGACTCATGAATCCTGTCTGTTTCTCTCGTCGCTCAGGTGGAGCGTCTTCTCTTCCATCTCGATGTCTGGCGCCTGAGATCCGGGCCGCAGTCGTGTTGTTGTTCTGTCGTCCTGCTGATCGACCGTCGTCATGGCGACTAAAGTAGGAGACGACCCGGAGAGCCTGATGTCTCTGTGCACCGTCTTCTGCCTGAAGAACCTGCGGAGAACCATGTGCTACAGCGGAGAGCGGAACCGGCTCTGCCTGCGTCCGGACGTCTTCCTGCCCAGCGAGATCTGCGACAGGCTGGTGAACGTGTACGTAGAGGTCGCTGTGAACACGCTTCGATGTGTGACGTGTGCTGAGGTGTGACGCTGATGCTTTTGATCGACAGGTACATGGATCTGGTGCACACTGACAGCGACTTTGAGCCGCAGGACGGCTTCTTCCAGCTCTTCAGTGACCCGCGCAGCACCAGAATCACCCGCCTGCAGCTGAGGGAGGATTTGGTCCGGGACAGAGACCTGGAGGCTGTCGGGAAACAGGTGAGGAATGAGTCGAGAACTTCTCCCTCATGAAACAGACTGATCTTTTGTATTGTGATTATCAGACAAGCAAAAATGAGATGATCACCTGACCGACATGCCTTCAGTTTCAGCTTGCGTTGTGTGTGATTGTGTGTTCATGATACCGAATAAGTGTTTCAGTTCAGATCTGGACCGTACAGCTGAAAAAATATAATATATATTCACTTTGAAAAGGCTTAGAATAGTGTTTGTAAATTCAGCCATTAAATACAGTAAAGTTCTAGTTAAAAATAATCAAGGCATAGTTTTTCTCTAAATGAACACAAGGAAAATCATATTTAGTCATTTTTAATCATATAACAACAGATGTTTTATATCATTAAGCGATATATACTAGCATACGGGTCATTCTGCAGAACTGGTTCAGAGTCGGAAACGTCTTGAAAAAAGTGTCTTTTTCAACACATTTTTTATGTATGCAAATAATATCCAACGTACACATTTCTAGTGACTGTACAGTTAATTCTCATATTGTATTTTCAGAAAGTTTTGGAATATTTCTCCCCAAATTTGTCACTACCGAAACACAATAATAAATAATGTAATAAGAAGGGTTACATTAGCCTATTAAGATCTTAAGTTCACATCTGCCTTGTAAATATATATTTTTTGCTATTTTTTAAAAATCTTTTCACAGGTAAATCAATAACAATTACAATTTTAACAATATATCAAATGTAATTTATGAGATTTGTCGTATTTTGAATCCAGTCCTTCTTTGTTTATCACACTGATTTCAAAGCGAAGGATTCATTAGTTTGAATAAACATTGAAACAAACACTATCATAACATCTTAGTTGATCATTCAATATACTTTATTTTTATTTTTACTTTATTCCGGTACTGACAGTAATGTGTTGGTAGTGACATCATCACATGACAGGATTTAACTCGCATACTAAATATTAAAATACTAATAATTTGCATAACTTTACTAAAATGGTTTATTTCCCCCCAAATAAATGATTATGCGTTCACTTTTGTCACTACCAAAACATGATGACGTGTTTCGGTCGTGACTGTTTCGGTAGTGACAATTTTCGATACTTTTGAGCCGCTCAAAGATGCTAATCATCACATGGTTAGCTAGCACGGTTCACAGTTTATACACATAAAAACTACATTTTATGGAATAACACACAAAAAAGTTTGCTTAATTGGAGAAAAAGGTGTTTGGTAGTGACGCTCCTTAAAGTGACACGCAGATTTTCAGACTTTTGAACACATTTAACTCAGAATGACGGACTCTATAAGAGAGGCTGTGAGAGGGAGGGACAGGGATGTTTCCTGATCAAACGTGCAGAAGTGTGTTAAAATCAGTCTCAGACACACACTGTTCCGGTAGTGACATGAAAACACTTTTTTTTTTCCCGATAAGTTTCAAGATTTAAAAATAAAATATAAAATATTTTTTTCTTCAAAAATATATTTTTAAAAACTACAAATTACAAAAATTTCAATATCATTTTCACAAGTCGAGATTTAGGGGTTAGGGTTCGCCTCCTCCCAATTGAAAGTACCCAATAAATTATGATTTTATATATATATATTAAGCTTACTGATATTTTAAATATTATTGTGGGATTCAATAGATAATAGAAGAACATCTCAAATTTGAATACTTAAATGCTTTTTAAATGTGTTTTTTGGTTTGGTGGGACAGCAGTTTGCACCAGTTCTGCAGAATGGCCCATATATAGCAAATCTCAACTGATTGATTGTTTATATCGTCTCAAATGTATATTATCACACAACTCTATGACCATTCAGATGTTATAAACATTAACCATATGATTTTCTGAAATTATGTATTGTGAAAAGCGCTATGCAAATAAATCTGAGTTGACATGATGGTTTTACTTTAAAAACTTGAATCAATTTTGAATCGATTCATTGAACTGTTCAGTTTAAAGGAACTGATTTGCTGGAATGAACTGAATTTCTTCCAACAAAACTACTACTGAATGTGAGATGCTTTTCAGAAATGATCTCAAACTGGTTTAGATTCAGATCGTCTGCAGACACTCCAGGTCTGTCCTTCACTGATTCATGTGAAATCTGTGTGTGAATCCACGCCTCCTTCACTGATGTGTGCAGGATCTGATCGAGCTCCATCTGACCTACTGTAACCATCTGACGGCGCGTGGCCTGCGGACGCTCTCCAGCTTCAGACACTCGCTGCTGTCGCTCAGTCTGTTCGGCTGCTCCAACATCTTCTTCAAGAAGGTCGGCGGGCCGCTGGCGTACGGCGAGGAGGACGACGATCCGGAGGAGGGTCTGCACCCGCACACGGTGGACCAGAACTTCAGCTTCCAGGGCTTCAACCGTCTGCGTCTGCTGAATCTGGGCGGCCTGACGCCGGAGGTGGACGTGGAGGCGTTGCTGAGGCCGCTGCCGTCGCTGAGCTCTCTGGACCTATCGGCCGTTCATCTGCCCCGACCGGCGTTCCTCACGCAGTGGAAAGAGCGTCTGGCGTCTCTGGTGCTGTATAACGTGGAGCTGACGGAGGAAGTGATCCACACGCTGCTGCAGATGAGCCGACTGAGGTGAGAGAGACGTCTGACCAGTTAACACACACGCTCTGAAGTCTTTAATGTGTTTTAAAAAAGACAATGATTCTAAACATCCTCTAGATCAGTGAGACGTTTTCCTCCTCTCTGTCCTCAGACACCTGGATATCTCACGAGAGAACCAGAGAACGTCTAAATTCAAGATGACGAGGAAGATCTTGAGCAGCATCGCTCAGGGTTTGGTCAATCTGGTGTCTCTGGACATCTCTGGACACATCATGCTGGATAACTGCACAGTGCCGGCGTTTGAGGACGCCATGGGCCGGCCGAGGTGAAGACGCCCACCGAACACACACATCCCACAGCATCGTTCCCTTGGTGTTTATCTGAGCGTGTGTGTTTGTGTTTTGCAGCATCGAGCCGTGTAAGAGCAGCATCTACCCGCTCCAGGAGCTGAAGAGGCCGCTGCAGTTCTTGGGCCTGTACAACACCACGCTCTGCACTGTCACACACATACCGGCGTACAAGGTGCCACACACACACACACACACACACATACAGACACACACACACACTCACACACACACACACACACACACTGTTTGTTTGTGTCCAGTGCTGTAATCGACTTCCCCGTGTGTTCAGGTCACCGGCTCCAAGAACGAGGATCAGATTCTGAACGCTATCGAGGCGTACACCGAACAACGGCCCGAACTCGCCCATCGAGCCATTAACCAGCTGTTTGACATCGCCAGAATTCAGCACTGCAGTCAACTGCTGCGAGCACTGCAGGTCACACACACACACAATTATCAAACAATTTCTATTTAGTTCAAGTTCAGTTCTCATCTGGCAGTGTCAGTGCAGTCAGATCAGTAATATTACTGAATATTAAGTGTCTTTTAAACCGTATGAAGTGCAGTCATGTGATCTCTGACGGCGGTATCCCCAGTGTACACACGTGTGTCACACGTCACGTGTGTCTGTGTGTGTTTCAGCTGGTGATCACAGCGCTGAAGACTCATAAATATGACAAGAGCATTCAGGTGACGGGCAGCGCCGCTCTGTTTTACCTCACCAACACGGAGTACCGCAGTGACCAGAGCGTGCGTCTGCGCAGACAGGTCATACAGGTGGTGCTCAATGGCATGGAGCAGTACCAGGAGGTCACGGTGAGGTCAACTCTACACAAGTGTGTTTACAGAATTATTCTGGTGACCACAGCTGCCAGTTTGTGTTCTGTTTCAGACCGTACTGAGCTTCAGAAGCGTGAAGACTGTGTGTGTGTGTGCAGGTTCAGAGGAACTGCTGCCTGACGCTGTGCAACTTCAGTATTCCGGAGGAGCTGGAGTTTCAGTATCACAGAGTCAATCTGCTGCTGCTGAAGATCCTGGAGCCGGCGCGTCAGGACGAGTCCATCCAGCGCATCGCCGTCCACCTGTGCAACGCTCTCGTCTGTCAGGTCGACAACGACCACAAAGAAGCCGTCGGCAAGATGGGATTCGTCAAGGTCGTGTGCTGTTTAGACGTAGCAGCATGTTAAATCATGCTAGCAAAATGCTAATCATGTTAGCAACATGCGAATTCATGCTAGCAGCATGTTAATCATGCTAATAACATGCTAGCAGTGTTAATTCATGTTAATATGTGCTAATAATGTTAACATGCTAGCAATGTGCTAATCGTGTTAGCCACATTGGCAAGGTGTTAAATCATGTTAACAACATGCTAGCAAACTTGCAACTATCTATCTAGATAGACTATTGCGTTCAAATTGTTGGACTTTAAACTACTTTAAGCTTCATACTTCAAACTGAAAACCTTTAAACTTCAAGATTTTAAAACTTCTTCAAACGTTCTGGTCCGGCTTTCTCAAGCCAACTTAGTTTGTCACGGCAAACTTTTTTTATCTTGTGCCGCTTGAATGGTTTAAAAGCATGTGCGTGATTAAGAGCGTGATAATATAATGTAACGTTAGCCAATTTATGACGGGAAAAACAGATGCTGCATTAATTGTTAAATATTTTTAACCCGGTAAACTGCGTTAATGCACTAATTTTGACAGCACTCATTTATATGCATTTATCTACCAATTCTAATACATAAAATTAATTTGTCTAACACCGTTTTACAGTGAAGTGACAATAATTGCCATATGGGAACTGTGGTAATGCACTTCCTGTTTTAAGAGGAGTTTTCACGAAGCTAGTTTATGGTCCGTTTCCGGTTCTGATGTGATTTCTCATGAATGTTGGATCGGCTCATCTAACAGTTTGTCTGGTTTGTGTCACAGACGATGCTGAATCTGATCCAGAAGAAGCTGCAGGACAGAATGGTGCGTCATTACTGAACACTGCTATAGGTTGTGTTCATTGGATTTCTACATACACATGAGAAACACTGCAAGCGACTTCATTATTCCAGTTAAAGTGTGTGTTATGAAGTCACGAGCGTGTTTGATGATGTTTACTGTCGTGTGTTCAGTGTGATCAGGTGATGGAGTTCTCCTGGAGCGCGCTGTGGAACATCACCGACGAGACGCCGGATAACTGCCAGATGTTTCTGGAGTGTAACGGCATGAACCTCTTCCTGGAGTGTCTGAAGGTGCGCGATTCATCACTGGCTGTGTTTGGAACGACATGCTAGCGTACCGCTCTCACGGTCTCTGTACGGCTGTGTTCGGCAGGTTGGGTTGGATTAAAGCAAACTCTAGTGTTAAGGCGGTTCAGTTGAGTAAGTGTGAACGCTTCAATCTGAACCACACGAGAAAAGCTGCTTTAAGTGTATATGCCGCGTTCCAAACACACCCTGGATAGCCTTTAGCGTCACATGACCCGTTTTCATCTGCTCTTACTTCACCCGTCTGATTTCTGCTCGCCCGCAGGAGTTTCCTGATAAACAGGAACTGCACCGAAACATGCTGGGGCTGCTGGGTAACGTGGCCGAGGTGAAAGCGCTGAGACCGCAGCTGCTGACGAAGCAGTTCATCAGCGTCTTCAGGTGTGACAGTCGTTCAGTGTGTGGGTCAGCGGTCAGTGTGAGTGTGTGTGTGTGACGCTGGCGTCTCTCTCTCTCTCTCAGTGAGCTGCTGGACAGTAAGGCGGACGGCATTGAGGTGTCCTATAACGCCTGCGGAGTTCTGTCGCACATCATGTTTGACGGGCCCGAGGCCTGGGACATGGAGGAGCCCAAGAGGTCACATGTCATGGACAAAATGTGGGCAGCCATCCGGAGCTGGGACGTTAGCTCGCGACGCAACATCAACTACAGGTGTGTGAGGCTAAACCTCGCCATGCTAATGAAATACTATTTAATCAGCAAATGATTTGAGCGATCACTGACCTCATCACTGTCCATCTGCAGGTCGTTTGAACCCATCCTGCGTCTTCTCCCTCAGAGCGGCGCTCCGGTCAGTCAGCATTGGGCCACATGGGCACTTTATAACCTGGTGTCAGTTTACCGTGAGTATTTCACTTACTTATAATTTTTGATTGCGATGAGCCTGAAACTCTTGATGACGACGGACACACACTGTTCTCACAACGTTTCTCTGCTTCTCGTCCTGCAGCGAGTAAATACTGCCCTCTGCTGATAAAGGAGGGAGGAATCATTCTGCTGCAGAAAGTTCTAGAGCTGGAATCTTCTCACCAAGAGACCAAGGACATGGCACGGTACTGACACACGCTAAGTAGCTTTATAGGGTTAAATAAAGTTATGATAATAATTGTACTGTCATTAATCCACAATTATGAATTAATTACACTGATTTCAATCTGGCATAAAAAGTGGCACATAAACCAGCGAGTCATGAATCGTGACTCTTTTGAGCAGTTCATTCATGAATTATCCTCATGCTGAATGTTTGTCTTGTCACGTGTGAGTTTCCAGCTGATTTGTCGTGTGTTTGCGTGCAGGAAAGTGATGGATCAGTGTGAGAACTTCAAGGAGGATCCCATGGACACCAGCAGGTAAAGGTGCAGCAGACTTCATCTGATGATGATGATGATGATGAAGATGATCCTCACTGGCACTGACGGCACGGATCAGGATGAGGACGTCACGCTGCTCTCCTACAACACACGTCTGTCACACTACAGTGAGGTCACGGTTGAGTGTGTGTGTGTGTGTGTCGGGCTTGTTTCTGTGTTGCACATGGACAGCAGCGACAGCTGCGTCATTCTAGGGGTGTTTTCTTTCTGTTTTTATTTGTGCCCGTGTGTGTGTGTGTGTGTGTGTGTGTGTGTGTGTGTGTGGAGGACGATCTGCTCGTGTCCTTGTCAGGATCAACCATGATTATTTGTCTGGCGTCTTCAGAGAGACGGACCCGTGTGTTTCTCTGCCGTATAAGCTTCTCTCTGTGATCATCAAGCCCGGGATCGATCAGAAAGCACTGTCGAGCCGCTCTGTTCCTCTCCTCGTGTCGGGAAGAAAGTTCTCTGGGTTTGTTTCGTCTGGATGTTTTTTATTGAAACTATTAAAAGACTCCCGGTTGGAAATCTCACACACGTTCTCAGAATTCAATCACACATCTGTCATTAAAGCGATTATCTTTTGGGGAAGTTCATCGTTTTTTTGTTTCTTCTGTTGTATTTTTAATCATATTCACTTTTTATTTGCAATCTCATTACGAAGCCGATCGGTACGCAGTTGGAGTCAGCGTTTGCGTGTGTTTATCTCCAGGAACGATGATGGTTTATCAGACATGCTTTTATCTGTGCTGTTAAATTGTTTTTCTACACGGTTTTGAACTGCAATAAAACCATGATGTACTGAAGTAAGATGTCCACACAACACTGGGTGTAAAGAGAGATTAATAATAATAATAATAATAATAGTTGTCAAACACTCTGTTACAGTCGTCTGGCTGCTGTCTTTATTTCTTACAGATGATGATGTCATTATAACTCATCAAGTGTGTTTTTAGATCAGTGATGATGTTAAACAGCTCTTTTCAACAGTTTCAGCTGTTCTGATATTTAACTGTGTGCTTTTAGGTTAAAAAGGTTTAAAAAAATTTTAGGGGAAAATGTTAGACAAGGTTTTTTTGTATAAATGTGTCTGTTTAAAAACAAAAAAGTGTGATTGTTTCATGACATCATGATTCATGCGTGTCAGAACCGGATCAGGATCAGGATCCGGATCGGACCGTCTCTGCACCGCAGGTAAGACTCAGGTGATCAATATGGAGCAGATATATGCACAATTATTAATCAGGCAGGAAATATTTGAGAACTGAGAAAAGAAAATGAGAACAAACAGAACAGATGCCTGTACTTTACAATAATGACATTAAGCCATTTAATTAAACTGGCAAAAACTACTATAGAGCATTTCAAATGTGTCAATGTGTGTCTATTTATCTATTTCTATATTTTATCATTGCCCTGTCCTTTAGTTTCAATATATATCATGGTATATGCATGGCACTCCACATTCAGCTTGTAATATTATAAGTTCTGGGTAGATTTCATGTCTGATTATGTCAGCAGACTCAAAGGTTTAGTACTTGTAATTAGATTATATTATGTTTTAAAATGCTCATGATGACATTAGTTGCTTTTTTATGGAGTACATTGTTTTTCTCACAATGGCAGCAAATTATTTAAAATGTGTTTCTCCCTAATACTCTCTTAAATTTTACTTTCTAAACAATCCTAAACTGTTTAGCTTTGGACTGTATTCGCAGTATAGAATGGTCATGTAAGTGATACTTCTAAAATTACACAGTTTATGAGATTAATAATTATGCAGGTTACTAAACACTGCTGGTATATAGCTGTGAAACACTGTCTTCATCATTTCCAGTTCACAAATTATTGTTTTCATGCTTATTATTGTTTATGTAACGCAGGGATTCCCAAACTAATTTTGTCAGACAAACCCTTTTGGATGACAATATTTACTTGGAGACTCCTGAGATTTTAAATCTAAAAGTAATCAAAAAGTAGTCAGAATACATTAAAAAGAGTAATCTAGATTACATTACTAACTACATTTTTCCTCATGTAATTAGTAATCAGTACCAGATTACAAGATTTCAAGTAATTGCAAATTGTAATTCGTTCTCAGGTTTGGTAAATACAACTTTTGAGTACGGACGTGTTTTTATATTATTTTTTTAATTGATGTTGCTAATATGGAACCCCTTTTCTGTCACATAAGAAAAATATAAATCATGACGTAAAAAGTCGAGATTATAACATACTAAGTCATAATTACGAGATAAAAATCGGAATTATGATCAATCATAAACTTTTCATATCGTAATTATGAAACGTCATAGTTTAAAAGTTCGTTATAATCATGACGTATTTGGAGTTAATTTCGATTTATGTTCTGATTATTATTATTTTTTTTTTCCTAATGTGGCGTAAATTGTTCCATATTCGGCCGGTCGTAAATTTCAAACGTCTGTGATTGTCGCGATCGCGCGCCCGGAGACTGACAGGAAAAGGCGCGAATTACTGAGGTAAGACACTTCGCGATAGTATTTCCTTTCCTGAAGGTTTAAGAAACTATTAAAAACTGAATATTGAGTGCTTTATGACATTTAGTTGGCGGTCAGGTACAGGTAAGCTGTCACTAGCTGTTTCTATCCAAAGTTGCGTATTTAACTTATGCGCAAATTTTGAATATCGCATAAAACATTTGCGAATAAAGCAAATGAGAGTCAAAGAGAACAAAAACGTCTCTTCCTCCCAGGTGAAAAAATACTATAGTGTTCTTGAACCGTACTATAGTAAAGTACTTGAATTAATTTGTTGTGGTTATTCTATAGTTGCTGTGGTAATATATAAACTATAGTAATATAAACAAATTACGTTACCTAATACTGTACTAAGTTTTCTTTAATCTATAGGGTATATTATACTACAATACACTACAGTTTACTGTAGTAAAAACTAAAGTATACTACAGTATTACAGTTGATCAGTTATAATTAATATTACAGTATGTTGTAGATACTATAATATATACAGTATACTACAATTTACTATAGTATGGTTCAAAAACACTAGTATTTTTTCACCTGGGCTGATACACTGCCGCTAAATCACTAAGAAAAATGAAAGTTTCTGCAGTATATATAATAATGCAACGAGATCGGTCCGCTGGTTGGTCCAGTTATGCTGTTAGATCGCAAAGTCACATTCCATCGTATTTTATGCGCATGTTTTCGTGTTGCATAAAAATTCATCCTACTCATTTGAGCGCATAAGTTTTTTTATGCGCATTTTTGGCGCATCTTGGCGTTTCCATCCAGCGTTTCTTATGCGATATCCCAAAATGCGCATACAAATAGGTGGTTGTAAACATAGCTACTGTGTGCTTCAGACGAGAGATTTCATTCACTCTAGCAATGTACGACTTTTTGATTGTTGGTTGATGCACAAGTTTAGGATTACTAATAAAGAAAAAACGATGTTGAAACTTTGACGAGAAAACAATGATACTTGACTGACATGAAACAAAACATTCATCATGTTAACCGTACATCATTTATACTTTATTCATTGCATTCACATATGTCTACACATGTTTGTGATTTATTTTTAAGTAAAATAATTCCACTCTTGTACATATGCTGAAGACTGAGCAGCAAAACTAACTAGATGGTGTCTATAAAGGTGAATATTATAGCCATATGTACATCATTTACGCATAGGTTAGGGTTAGGGTAATAGATCATGTTTTTTAATTTTTTTATTTTTTATCATTTACTTATTTTTCAGTTGTAATCTGTACATACACTCTCACAAACACACAGTTTTGTCTCATTAGCCTTATACAGCCATATACTGTACATGAACTACATTCCATATTTATGTTTTTCCATTTCAGACTCTCAGAGGCGCTCAGAGACACATGGTAATGTTCTGCTCATTTTCTGTTCTTTTGCAGGATGTCACGAATGCAGACGGATCACTCATTGTCAAGCCAGCGAATCAGTGACCCTTAAATGTCAATCAGACTTTCTCAAGGCAGGTGGAGCATCAACATGATCCGCTTCAGTCCTACATGTCAGGAATCGCTTTGGAGAGCGAGCAGTCTGTGGCCTCTTGTTTAGTGCTGGATGATCCAGCATCTTCAGAGTTTGTGTTCTCTTTCTCCTTTTCACCCTCTGTTGTTTCTTTCTCATCCTCGGTCTCGACGGGCAGCAGTGGGGTCAGATCCAGGAAGGGTTTGTGGCGTGGAGTTATGGGTTTGACTGTGTTTTGGGCTTGGATTTGGCTGTTACCGCTTACTGGCTTTGGTTTAAGTTTTGGTGCATCTGTCCGGGTTGAAGTTGATTTTACAGCAGCATCTTTGACAACCGTCGGCAAGTTTTCCTCCCATGCTGGACAATCCTCACTTATTTCAACCGGTAAAAACTCTTCTGAAAAGTCAGCGTCGTCAGCGAATGGTTGAGGATCGCTCGCCCGTTGTTCTGTACGAGTTGGCGCAGGTTCTTTGAAAGTAACCCGAGGAGTCCTGACGACTTCAATCTCTTCTTCTCTCTCCATCCTCTCGACAGGTTCGCAGGGTGACGAAGATGCGCTGTTTCTAAAGAAATCCGTGATTTCTTCCAGCTCTTCTCCCTGATTTTCCACTTCTGCTTTGTGGCACTCCACGAATCCAGTGAGTCTGAAAGGGTCATGCCGTTCTTCGGGACGCCTGAAGTTGTTCTCCGTGGCCTGAGTCTCAACCTTGAGCACGAACTTCTCCAGATAGCCTCTGTCCTCGGAGTCGGACTCTTGACTGTGGAAGGATTTCTCAGAGGTCACGCTCTCGACGTCATCGTCCTTCTTCTTCCTGGTCCCGACAGCATCCGCATACAGATCCGAGTACATAAACGCCAAGGCTTTGGGCTCCTCCAGCAGGTTGGGGTCGATGATTTTCTGAGGACCTTCGGGAAGATATATGGGAGTGAGGACTGACTCCTCGCTTCCAAACAAGGCGCTGCCGCTTTCCTTTAGAGAGGATGTGGAAAGCTCCCTTCCCTTTTCGCCAACACTCGCAGCAGTATCGAGACTGTGTGGCTCGCCGCCTCCGCCGTAAAACACATCGTCCAAGTGTTCGCCAGAAATGTCTAGCATACTGACAGCTGAGGAGACACCGGGGCCTGGTTCCACATCAGGAGCATTATCGGCGTCTTTTGTGACCTTTTCCTCCATTTGCTGCTGGGCTTCTTCAATGGGCGCCACTCCCGATGGGGCTTGATTGTCAAGGAGCGTGAACTTCTCAAAGTAGTCTTCAGCTGTCGCGCCTCTTCGAGGCACTTGGACATGAGGGAATGAGACTAAGGGCTCTGGCATCACTGAAGGGATCTTCTCAGTTTCAGAATGAACATCCAGTTCGGGTTCATCTGGGATCTCTGTGGATTTCACGGTAGGTGTCTCCTCAAGGTAGTACAAATTGTCTTCCAGACCTTTGCTCTCCTCTTCGTCCACCGTGGACACTTTCGGCGAAGCAATGATGTTTAGTATCTCAGATCCTTCAGAGACTAGACTGAACAGACGCTCTTCTTTTAGATCTGCTGTTTTGTGCTCTTCTGCTCCCTCTGCCGGCGTCACATTAGGCACGGACACTTCAACCATTGCCGGTCTCTCTGCTTCTGCCAGGATCTCACGGCTGACTTGCGGAAGAGTCTTTGTATTCTCAGATCTTTGCTTTTTCTTCCTTCTGCTCATCAGTTCTTCGTCCATAATGAACACAATCCTGCCAGCCGTTCCAGAAGTGCAGGGAGAGTACGCAGGTTCTGCATTGAATTCGGAGGCCCACGGCGTAGAGCAGCGGCTGGAAGCAGTTTCCCAAACGATCCCGCTGTCCTCGCTCTGGACCGTGACCATGGAGAAGGATGGATCCATCATCAGGCAGTGGAGTTTGGGCTTCACAGCACCATCCTGGACGACCTCTCTCAGACTGCAAGGTATTTCACACCAAATTCATCATTGAGAAATGTCATTAGTCTGATATTTGTGAAGTTATACTGGAAAAGTAATGCATGTAATCCTACTCATCAAGGTCTCTGATCTCCTGTTAGCTCTCTAATGTTCTCTCACCTGTTGCTTAAATCCTCTAGCGCGTCGTTCAGCGGTTCCGGTTCCTCCGCCGGCATGTCTTCCTGCAGTGCTGTCATCTGGCTCTCTGGATCCATTATTTCCATTGTTTCCATTTTCTTGCAGGCTGCATTAATCAGAGGCGCTTCGCAGGCGAACGGGTCGCTCTCTTCATGTCATTTCAGCTGTGGGAACGTTCTCTTGCTCAGCATTATCTGTAAATAGCCTGACACGGGCGTCCCGTCTTCAGCTGCAGAATGCAGTGAGGAGGCGCAGTGCATCTACTTGCAGGTGTCAGTCATTCTCAAAAGGTGAAATTTTAATTGTGCTGGAAGAGTTTGGTAAGAGTTGTGCACCTTTATCTGGTGTCACATTATGAAAGCAGGCATTGGGTTTTTTGCCTCTCCTTGCCAAGCCTAAAAATACTTCACCGATACGTGAGCTTCTCGGAGGCGCTGCAGGTCACGACGAGTTGAAGGGAAACAGACTCTTCGTAGATGTTTATCTCCATTAAACTGCAGAAGTCAAACATTCACCCAGAGACCAATCAGAATGAAGTACGGCATCAGCGGCGTCACTCTGAGATCCGGTTGCTTCTGAAAGGCTGTTTTTGGGTGTTGTGTTGCAGCGGTAAATCATATTTATTTGCTTTTATATCTTTCGAGATTTATTTTGAATACGTTCTTATTACGCTCAGTTGTAAAATATTTAATTGCTTTTGTGAAAATGTGTGCGAAGAAAAGAAAATCACTCTGAACCTGTTGAAAATCTAAAGATGCATTAAAATCTCTGTTCATGTGTGATGAAAAACAGATGCAGGGTTCCTGATTCTGCGTCACCTGCTGATGTCTGTCACTGCAGTTATGTGTGAGTGTGTAACACAAGATCAGGTGAAATCAGAAACTTAAAGAGTGTGTGTGAGAGAGAGAGTGTGTGTGCGTGTATGTGTGTGTGTTCAGACATGCTTTGTAAGTCATCATCAGTAAATGATGACAGAATTTTCATTTTTGAGTGAACTGTCGCTCTTGAATATTATTGAGCCTAATTACTATTTACAAGACATTCTTCAAACTTAATTTTTGACCATAGCAGGAACAATTGGTCTATCGTCACTAAACTGATTAATAATGTTGACAGAAATACGTTGATCTCAGATGAATGGACAAATTAATCGTGTGTTGCATTTCCGGCTCGTGTCCACTAGAGGGCAGAAGGAAGCAGACGGACTGGATGTGATTGACGTGAGTATTATGATTGCCTTTACTGACTTTTAAATCTGTGAACTGCGTGTAGCTCGAGCAAAGCTGTTCGTTTGCGATACCATAACACACAACATGTAGTATTTGAAGCTCTCGTTGATGGCCGGAAGTGACGGAACACGTGTACTGTACTGTCCGTGATGTCAGAGTTCAGCGCGAAGGAGAGTGACGCGAGTGCGTGATGACGTCGTGCGGCGAAGCGGAGGTGATAAATGAGATGACAGACAGAAGGAGGGAGAGACAGATGTGAGAGAACTGGGATAAATCATCTGATTGATCGCGGTGAAATCGTCTGATCGCTGCAGGAGGAGGATGCTGATGATCCGGCGCGTCTCTGATGGATGAGCGCTGAGATATTGTTGCTGTTCAGCATCACTGTGCGTCTGCATCCGCACGCGATGTGTTGATCATCTGCTCGGATCATATTCGTCTAATTCTTCACCATGAACCGCGGCGTTAAGCATCAGCGCGCGAGCGGAGCGACTCGATTCACGGCGGACTGAATCACATTCGAGAGAATCGCGAGCATATCAGCAGAAAACAAGATCTGTGAGCCAGCAAAATGGGGTATGTTACCATGATTGTACTGTGTTTTACTACAGCTGCTGCCGGTTCGTTGTGTATGGAAGCTCTTTTCTGGCACATAAGAAAACAGTCATGCTTTGCTAAATCATAATTATGACATATACTAAGTCATATTGTTGAGACGAAAAGTCGAAATTATGACGAGTCAGAAATGGAAATGATAGATAATAGAAATGATTTCGACTTCCATATCACAATTATAGCTTCCCATGTCATAATTATGATTTTACCACAGCATGATTGTGTTTTCCTATGTGGCAGAAAAGGGTTTTTTGGTACTTTGACAAATAAAGTTGTCATATTTACTCTCAGATCGTTCATAGAATAATACCGCGGTGTTACCGTGACGATTTTGTACCGTGACAGTCTTGAAGGAGTTTGTGATTTGAGCGTCTAGTTAGTAGTAGTCCTTGACTATCATAATTTTAGATTTTATGTCATAATTATGACAAAAAAATAAAAATTACGACATAAGTCAAAATTGGCTGCCATAATTATGACATAAAAATTTTAGTTACCATCATAATTAACATAGAGTTGAAATTGACATCATAATTATGACATAAAAAGTCAAAACTGAACATCATAATTATGACATAAAAAGTCAAAATTGAACATCATAATTATGACATAAAAAGTCAAAACTGAACATGATTATTATATAAAAAGTCAAAATTGACATCATAATTATGACATAAAAAGTCAAAATTGAACATCATAATTATGACATAAAAAGTCAAAACTGAACATCATGATTATTATATAAAAAGTCAAAATTGGCTGCCATAATTATGACATAAAAATTTTTGTTACCATCATAATTGACATAGAGTTGAAATTGACATCATGATTATTATATAAAAAGTCAAAATTGAACATCATAATTATGACATAAAAAGTCAAAACTGAACATCATGATTATTATATAAAAAGTCAAAATTGACATCATAATTATGACATAAAAAGTCAAAACTGAACATCATAATTATGACATAAAAAGTCAAAACTGAACATCATGATTATGACATAAGTCAGAATTGAACATCATAATTATTATATAAAAAGTCAAAATTGGCTGCCATAATTATGACATAAAAATTTTAGTTACCATCATAATTGACATAGAGTTGAAATTGACATCATAATTATGACATAGAAAGTCAAAACTGAACATCATGATTATGACATAAGTCAGAATTGAACATCATAATTATTATATAAAAAGTCAAAATTGGCTGCCATAATTATGACATAAAAATTTTAGTTACCATCATAATTGACATAGAGTTGAAATTGACATCATAATTATGACATAGAAAGTCAAAACTGAACATCATGATTATGACATAAGTCAGAATTGAACATCATAATTATTATATAAAAAGTCAAAATTGGCTGCCATAATTATGACATAAAAAGTCGAAATTTAAAGTCATGATTATGACATAAAAAGTCAAAATTGAACATCATGATTATGACATAAAAAGTCAAAATTGGCTGCCATAATTATGACATAAAAAATTTAAAGTTACCATCATAATTGACACAGAGTTGAAACTGAGTTGAAAAAGTCGAAATTTACCGTCATAATTTACTTAAGTCAAAAATGACTTTGTTATAGTTGACAAAAAGTTGAAAATGACTTCATAATTATGACATAAAAAGCTGAAATTCTGATATAAAAAGTCTAAATTATGATGTCAGAATTATGACTTGTATCAGTATTTTGACTTTTATATATGACTTAGTCTGTCAATTTTAAATTATGACTTGCTGGAGATGTGCCTCCATGAGCTGGTCAGTTCTGAGCTCAGTGTTTCGTGATCAATGATTGTGATGTGCGTTCATGAGGTCAGTCATACGCAGCGTGTCTGTGTTATGTTGTTTTCCCTCCACTTTCCCGGCCGGAGCGAGGCAGTGTTCCAGGAGCAGGGCCAAAAATAGCAGCGGTATCTGAAGTGTGCTTCTCTCGAGCAGCCGAGCGCATGCCGATTGGCTCAGGCCCAGATGATGTCATCACTCCGCATGATGATGTCACGCTGAAGTTCATCGGAGGTGAACTCAGTGTGGAACCCGATTGAGCCCAAATATTTGAAGTTTGTACTTCAATAATCAGTTACTTTTGCATGTTCACGGTTCTCTGGGTCACGTGACATGCAGGTAAAGAAGGTTTGTTTTTAAGATTTCTGTTAAATGCATCGTATGTGAATATAAATGAAAACTGAAGTGTTGATTGTGGAAATGAGCACTGCTGCTATGATCTTAATATCAGAATGAACAAATATCATCTGATGAATCCGTTCACAGACATTACGCTGATAATAGAGCTCAACTCTCCTTATTCATAGGAAATGTTTTACATGAATGAAAGAAAACGTGCTTCCACAGCAGTTGTGCTGGTAATGACATGTTTAGATGTTTGTGCCGGCGTGTGATTGGTTGGATGGTGACTGCACTGTGAGCAGATGGACCGGCTCACCCTTGGCCTGTGTGTGTTCATTAACACAATGTGTGTGTGTGTGTGTTAGAACTGCTGATGTCAAAGCCTCATCAGCCAGTTTGACTTTTATCTCTGTGTGTGTGTGAGAGAGAGAGAGACTCACACACGTTTGAACAATGCCTCGGTGTGTTGTAGTCAAATTCAGTGACAGCCGTGTGATAAGAGCTGATTTCCTCCAGACCAAACACACACGCACACACACACACGCACACACACACACGCACACACACACACGCACACACACACACACACACACACGCACACACACACACGTCTCACAGTGGAGCATCAGTTCAGCTCCGTCAGTCTGTTTCTAACTGAATCACGTTCACACTCGCCATGCTTTATTACCGTTTCCCCATCATCACACTAATCGTTTAGAATAAACGCTGCTATATTCCGCAAAAAACAAGGATTGTCCATTTCAGTTCACGGTGACTTTAATTAAGCATGTAATTCATGTACAGAAGATGTTTGATCTGATCCAGATAGAGATGTGTGTTAATGTGATTAATTACAGGATAAATGAGTGTGTGCTGTTAAATAAGAGCTGTGAGACTCCGGAGACTCGATCCGTCTGACCCACATTCACACTCCTTTCCTTTCTTGTCCTCCAGCTCTGGAGCGTTTAATCTGGTTCTGCAGCGAGTTCACTGAGCAGAACGTGATCGCTGTGATTAACTGTATGTGAGCGTCTGCGGTCGCTGGAATAAAGCAGATAAGATGTTCTGTTACACAGAGGAACAGGGAAGCTCGCTTTGCATGCTGGGATTTCCGTGCGTCCGCTCGTGCCGATGATCTGCCAGACGGCACCGGCCAGATAAACTGATAACAAACGCTCGGCTCTTATCTAGACACAGATTAACTGTAGTCCTGGACTAAAGCGATGTGTTAATAGTCATTCTCACAGAAAATCCTTCATAATCCAGGACGAGTCCTAATCTGACTGTGTGGATCGGATCTGTCAGCTGATGTGAGGGAGGATTGTGGGTAACGGGGGCTGTGGTTTCCCATCATGCACTTGATGAATGTGTGTGTGTTTCCTGCAGAGAGCAGCCGATCTTCAGCACCAGAGCGCACGTCTTCCAGATCGACCCCAACACCAAGAAGAACTGGGTTCCCACCAGCAAACACGCCGTCACGGTCTCGTACTTCTACGACAGCACCCGCAACGTCTACCGCATCATCAGCCTCGACGGGTCAAAGGTCAGGCCACTTGATCAGCCGAGCTACTTGAAGTCCTGCTGAGATGTTAAGTTAATATTATCATTCTTGGTGTGAACGGGCCTTTAAATTGGAGCAGAAAATCTTCAATTCATAAAGTCATGCACTGCAAAAGATATTAAGACTGAAAAAGCTTAAAACAAGAACAGATATCTGCCAGTGGAGTCAGAAAAATAATCTTGTTTTCCCTTTGAATTAAGTTAATTTCCCATTGATGAATATTTCTTCATCTCCTTCCATTTATTCCTTAAACTTTCTGTACTTGGTCTTAAAAGCCTCGTTCACACTGTCAGTCCAAATCTGATTTTTGTGCATACCTGATTGGAATCCGATCGTATTTAGCGAGTGTGAACGGCAAAATCACGATTTGTGCAAATCCGCTACATTCATATATGTTTTGAAATCCTATTCAAGTCTCATTTCTGGAAATCAGTTTTTAGACCGCTCTTTTGCATGGTTTGTCACTTTCTCATGCCACGTAAAACGTAAACACGTCAGACGTTGTTATAGGAAAATGTGCTGAAAGTCGCTGCAGAAACAAGGTTGTGTTGTTGAGCAGAAAATTACAATATAATGGACACGTGTTGAATTCTGAGACCGGTGGAGACGAGTAGTCCAGCGCAGCGACTGCACGTCGTCATGGTGTAAATTAGGGTTGCAATGTGTAATGCCGATATCACGGGGGGTGTTCACCTCACTTTTAGATCGCTGATTTGAAAGTGAAAGTAAAATGCGCACGTCCGCACAGGCATTCATAACGGTGCAGAGCAAGTGTTTTCAGTTGATGAACTAAAAAAACGCTCCATGCTAGTGGACACGCACCGTTATGAATCCATGTGCGGACGTGCGCATTTTACTTTCACTTTCAAATTAGCGCCAATTCGGGGGCAGTCGGTTGAATGGTGGGTTCATTATTATTATTATTACTAAAAACACAGCAAATAGAAAAACACAACTAACCCTTTGCAGGTTCGCTGTTAGCACTGGGTTTAAATCCAAAATATTGCCAAATAGGCGCTTTTACATTTCACTTTGAAACGAAATCTTCCGCCATCGTCTCGTCAGTCAGCTCCTCTCTCTCGTGATAAATGAAATCTGACTCCTGCTGCCGATCTGTGCTGCGACTCTCGCTGAATTGAGCAGATGCATTCAGTTTAATTGTAGCAGATCTGAACATTTGTGATACACAGTGTGTAGATCAGATTCCAATCGGATACACAAATAATCGGTTTTGGAGATCATAACCTTCATCAGAGCGCTGATGTATGTAAACATGATGTTCTGTGTTCTGCAGGCCATCATCAACAGCACCATCACCCCCAACATGACCTTCACCAAGACCTCGCACAAGTTCGGCCAATGGGCCGACAGTCGGGCCAACACCGTCTACGGCCTCGGCTTCTCCTCAGAGGCTCATCTCAGCAAAGTCAGAGCTGCTTCTCACTCATTATGAAAATAATGATTTCAATACAGATTCTTAAATCCAAAGATTGATCTTTTATATGTTGTTTTCAGCTGATGCATGAACAACTTCACTAAACATTATTTGTAGCTCCTGCCACCCAATATTTACAATAATCTTTGATACTTTTGATATAAAACAAAAGTAAGATTCTTTCACTAAATTCAGTCAATAAATGTGTCTTTGTGGCTCTTTAGTGTGTGCTGACAGATCGCTGCAGCGCATCAGTTGAACCGAAATAAACATGAATGAACAGCGGAAGGAATGTTGAAAGATACAGAACAACTTACTGAAGTGAATCATGTCTTGTCTAATCCATCAAAGAGTGAAAAACAGCAGAATATAGAATCAAATCGACTTAAGATCAGAACTGAATCGAATTGCAAGCTTGTGAATTGAATTGAATCATGAAGCGTGTCTCCAGCTCTATGATTTTCTGACGTTTCTGTGTTGTTTTCTGTAGTTTGCTGAAAAGTTTGCAGAGTTCAAAGAAGCTGCGCGGTTGGCGAAAGAGAAATCTCAGGAGAAGATGGAGTTGACCAGCTCGCCCTCACAGGTATAAACCGCACCAAACCACCATGAACCTGCAGTCGGTGTGTTTGTACTTCTGCTGTACTTGTCAAACTATTTACTTCCTCAATCATATTGTCTCTCAAGCGCAAACCGGTCTCGTGCTTTCCGCGCTTAAAGGTAAGGATCAAACGCACATTTAGAACATCCTTAAAACCTCCAAACCCAACCTGTGAGACCCACAAAACCATCTTCAATCCCAACATGAGTCCTTCCTGACACTCTAACATCCCCTGCTGGACGATAAGTGTGATTAACTTTATTATCATGAGATGTTGTCATTTCTCTCATGATGTCGTTTAATTCTCTAAAACAAACAGATCCGGAGTGCATCGAAGGTAAGACTGAAGCAGACGATCCTGAACTTTCACCCCTGATATTATTATCAAATCAGCTGAACTTTATTCATTGGTGAATGTCGGTTTTGTGTTGTAGAATATGTAGTGTGAGTTTTCATCATATCACTATGATCCCTTCCTACAAGAACAGAGATTCATCCTGCCAAGCAACATGTTTTTCCAGAAATGGTTCATATTTGTGGATGTGTAAAGATTGATTCAGATGAATTCAGTTTTCATCAAAACAATGCAAAACAATCAAGCACACTTACAAATCGTGATTTGTACTGCGTCTGAACAGCAGGATGAATGAGATTATTTTACTTCGGGCGAAACATGCATAAATGGTTCTTCAGCTACATGGTTATTAATAATAATAATAATAATAATAAGTTTATTTATTTTTCAAAGCTGAAAGTGCTTCACAATCAACAAACATAAATACACCAAAAACAGGACAAATATAAATAAACTAGAGAGTATAAGGACTTTTTGTTTTTTTTTTGTTTAAAACAGAGATCACAATTCTCCCATGATTCTGAACACACAACTAAACAAAATAATTAATACTAGAGGTTCTGACAAAATGCTGCAATCTATTTAAAAATGTTTAATTCATTTGAATTATTATTCTTTTTTAATTGTTTTGAGTGAATGATTCAATGACTCCCTCATAAAGACTTCACTTGTTTCATTACTGGTTGAATCAGTGTTTTTAAACGAATCTCTTGAATGAATGATTCAATGACAGATACATTTTTTTAACAGTCACTTGTCGCCACCTACTGGTGTGACGATATAATCTTTATTTGAAGCGTCAAGTTGCTTTCAACAGGTGATTTGCTCTATTTTGATCACTACTGTAGACATCATCTGAACTATAAACTTTTATCCAGTACTTATACTGATAATCTGATTGATTGTAAGACAAATACTGTGTGGTTGAAAAGACTGTTTCTGAATCTGTTTCATATCTATACATGACAACGGCTCTCTCTGGATCAGAACACAGATCTGAATGTTCGCTGCGATCGGACTTGTCAAAGGTTAGAGTCAAATCGCTGTCATTTGTGAGGGTGTTTGAATCGAGATTGCGATCATTTAACAATTAATTGTGCAGCTTTATATACAATATATATATTTAATCTGAAGATTTCATTCATCTCTGCTGATTCAAGTCGTTCTTTGTACACTTTTTTCTAAACCATGATTTTTGTGATCAAGCAAAAGCCACGTTTGAGTCTGATCTGAATGTGTCAGAATGATGTTTTGAGTGTTTGTGATTGTGGTTTGTTGTCAAGTCAAGTCATCTTCATTTATATAGCGCTTTTACAATACATATTGTTTCAAAGCAGCTTCACAGTGACAATAGGAAAATTATTATCGAGCTAAAGTTGGTTTTTGATTGAATCACTTCCGTTGTTAATTATTACTTTAGGGGCGGCTTAAATGATACCATTCCTACTGAAAACTGAATACCTTTAATGCATTCTTGCCGTTCATTTACATGTTTAGTGTTTGAGTGTGTGTGTGCGCAGAAGCTTGGTCTTTTTTATAAAAAGTGATATTTGCCAAATTACTTGTCTGGTCCGCATAATATAGAAAAATTAGTTGTGTCCGCAGATCTATGTGAACTGGAATAATTTTGATAATGTTTTATCTATACATAGGGAAAGGAAAGGGAAACGGGCCTTCGCAGGGGATAGATTAGTTGAAGCGTCAAGGCTGCGTTATCGTCAGATCTAGATGCAGGTCCTTCATCCCATCTGGATACGGATCTGGATCTGGCAGGCTGCGGCAAACCTCGGGATAAACAGAAAGACTAATATTAGCGTTGACGCCGTTCTTCTTATGATGTAGCGAGTGCATCAGGTGTTATGGGAAGTGTTCCCGGTTCCGGCTGACCTAATCTATGCAGCCTAATAATTTACATGAATTTAATTATAGAAGTAGATAATGTGTTATGTGTATGCAAGTTTAAACAGATGTGTTTTTAGTTTAGATTTAAACTGACAGAGTGTGTCTGCTTCCCGAACAATGCTAGGAAGATTGTTCCAGAGTTTAGGTGCCAAATAGGAGAAGGATCCACCGCCTGCAGTTGATTTTGATATTCTAGGTATTATCAACTGACCTGAATTCTGAGATCGTAATAGACGCGAAGAACTATAATGCATTAAGAGCTCGCTCAGGTACTGGGGAGCTAAACCATTTAGTGCTTTGTAGGTAATTAGCAAGATTTTAAAATCTATATGATGTTTAACAGGAAGCCAATGCAGTGTTGACAGAACTGGGCTAATATGGTCATACTTCCTAGTTCTAGTAAGAACTCTAGCTGCTGCATTTTGTACCAGCTGTAGTTTATTTATCAGGCGAGCAGAACAACCACCTAGTAGAGCGTTACAGTAATCTAGCCTTGAGGTCATGAACGCATGAACTAACTGTTCCGCATTTGTCATCGAGAGCATATGTCATAGTTTAGATATATTTTTAAGATGGAAGAATGCGGTTTTACAGATGCTAGAAACATGGCCTTCAAATGAAAGATTGGTATCAAAGAGCACACCCAGGTTCCTAACTGACGACGAAGACTTAACAGAGCAGCCATCAAGTGTTAGACAGTATTCTAGGTTATTACGTGAGGAAGTTTTTGGTCCAAAAATGAGAATCTCTGTTTTTTCTGTCTGTTGTGACAGGAATCAGCGACGGGCGATCTTCAGTCTCCCGTGACTCCAGAGAGCATCAACGGAACGGACGAGAGAGTGACGCCCGACGCCGCGTTCAACGCCGAGAGCCGCGCGGAGCTTAACGCCGTGCCGTTCCCGCACAGGTGAGCAGGTCCCCGCGCTTCATCCTCTACTTTAAATGAAAGCGGCCGCCGTCTGCGTGTCGATTAATGTGTTCATCCATATTTCATGCTCCGCCGACCTCCCTGGACAACATTACATTAAAACACTGTGTTAGACAGACATTAAATATGGATGAAAAGGCACTTAAATCATTGCCCATGAGAAGCACTTAGAGCCGATCGGCGTCTCTGACAGTCACAATAACAGAAGCTTTACTGGGAGTATTTGACGCTTATTATTGTGAAGTCATAAGTGTTTCATTCAGTGCTTGATGTTAAACGTTAACTAGTCGTGCTTCATCAGTGTGTGTGTATATATATATTCATCAGCGTCGATCTGAACTTACATGTGATCCTGCTACAGGGACCCTGACAGTTAACAGGTTAAAACCCGACCGTGCTTTAATGCTGTTGTTTAACGGACGCTCATCTCTGTTGTCTTCCTGCAGCTCCACATCCATCACCAAACACTGGGAGGCCGAGTTGGCGGCTCTGAAGGGAAACAACGCTAAACTGACGGCCGCGCTGCTCGAGTCCACCGCTAACGTCAAGCAGTGGAAGCAGCAGCTGGCGGCGTATCAGGACGAGGCCGAGAGGCTGCACAAACGGGTCAGACCTCACTTACAGCTTTGAAATCTGAGGTGTCTTTAGATTTCAAAATGTAAATATTACGAGGCTAAATGAATGCAGTCTTTCGGTCGCTGCACCAATAAATGAGCAACATTTATTGTGATGTCATAGTTTTTCTGTGATGTCATTGTGGTCGGGCGTTATGTGTGATCACTGAAGAGCTGGAGATCAGTGAGGTCATCAATATGTGTGGAGGAACGTACATGAATAAATAAGGATCGCAGTGCTTTTCATTGCGAGGGAGGGACCGAGATGATTTATGTTACGTAGGTGAAAAACTGGTGCTCGTTTGTACGAATTGTACGAAACTTGGCATTTGCTGCGATTAAAGATTAAAATGTATTGTCATTGTGCCGAGTACAAGTTCAGAGACAATGAGTTTAGCATCTAACCAGAAGTACAAATGGCAGCATGTTTACAAATGTGTGTGTTGAAGCAGATTCTGTGTGTGTGTGTGTCAGGTGACAGAGCTGGAGTGTGTCAGCGGACAGACGGCCGGCATCAAAACACAGAAGACGGAGCTGAATCACACCATCGAGGAGCTGGAGGCCGAGCTGAAGGCCAAGGAGGAGGTCAGACGGTCACTCAAACACACATCAGCTGACTTACACACAAACCTCGTGGTGCTGAGTCCATTTCTGCCCCACAGGAACTGGAGAAGCTGAAGGAGGAAGTCGAGAACGCCAACCTGCTGCAAATGCAGAAAGATTCGCTCGCCCAGAAACTACAGGTGAGTAACGCCGAGCGGCTCTTGCTTCAGTCCTGGTGCGAAGACGCTTCTCACCGTGTTTCCTTCCCTCAGGAGACGCAGGTGAGGAACGCGCAGCTGGAGACGCGTCTGTCGGATGTGGAGGAGCGTCTGGAGAGCAGCCGAAGGGAGGGCGAGAGCTTCCGGAAGAGTCTGCGCTCGCTGCTGGAGCTGCTGGACGGGAAGATCTTCGAGCTGACCGAACTGAGAGACAGTCTGGCCAGACTCCTCGAGGACGGCAGCAGCTAGAGATGCTCTCCAGCCACATGATCATCTCGTACTGCACACGCATGTCCACGCAAACACACACCGGTTCCTCTGACACGTGCCTGAAGTTTACAGACACACACACACACACACACACTCGCGGCTCGACTGGGCTGTGAAATGGCCTTCACTAATCTCAGATTTCACACGCAAACACTGCAAATCTCATCCGTGGCGCATTTTATACTCCTGTTTCTGACCCACGATGCAAAGACTGCGTTACCGACGACGGAGTTCGTGATTTCGTCCGAGAAAACCTTGTACTTTTTGACTCTGACAGTGTTTTGCTCGCGTAGGTTTTCTATAGAAACTCCAGGAACTGATGATGTCTGGATGAACTGCGTTCAGAAACACTCTTCCACTCTTGAACTTCCACAATCTGAGCAATACAAGAGAGAAACACGATCAGGTATTTTCTGTCTCACACACACTCTGAACCGTCTTTCCTTTCCAAATCTTTTTAAATATAAACATGACAGATTTTTGGTGCACTCGTGTGACGCGCCGTTCTTTGGGATTGAGGTGAAATTACACATTTTGTTCTTTATGAAGAGCAGAGGTTTACTTCCTACTGTATGATTTCTGATTATTTATTGTAAAAAATATCTATATATCTATATATTCTAATCACAGTGGTTGCATTACGTAGATATTTCAAGTACAAACATGTTTGTTTTCATTTTTTCCCCCTTTGTTTTTATTATTTGAAATGTGGAAATATGGTTGTTTTGTAAATGTAGGGATAAACTGGCAATATTTTTGAACTATTTAAAAGGGAAACCGTGTCAAAAGGGAATCAAAACATGACTTTGTTTTGCAGAGAGAGTGTTTTTCTTTGCCAAATCTCTTCTCTTGTACAGAGGAAGTTGCCTTTGGTACTGAGACGCATCAATGGTAGCGAACTGTGGGAAACTTGCCAAAAACCAGTGGCTGTGCGTGATGACGATCCGCTCGCGTGTGTTTGAAGAACTTCAAGGGCTTGTTGCGCTAGTTTCTGACACACTGGACGGCTTTATTATGTTTAATTCATGAGCCCATGTGACACTGTGAGGCTCCGATACCTTTGAATAATGATATTGATTAAACCACACACTTCAACACAGTTGTAATTATGAGTTTATAGTAAAATTAAAGTGGAAAAATCGTCAACACGGTGTTGTTTTTCTCTTTGTGAAAGGCTGAACCCAGAACAGACGTTTGTAGGGAAAGCGTCATATTTCTGTGGAAGCTCATTTCTGTAAAAAAGCTCATTCTGACTTCTCACAATTCTGACTTTATTCTTGCATTTGCAACGTTTTATCATACAATGTTAACTTTCTTGCAATTTCGACTTTTTATTTTGCAATTTTAACTTTTTTCTCACAATTGTGACTTTTTATCTTAAAATTTTAACTTTTCTTGCAATTGTGACTATCAAACAATTTTAACTTTTTTCTTACAATTGCGTTTTTTCTCACAATTTTAACTTCCTCGCAATTGCGACTAAGAATTTGAACTTATCAAACAAATGTAACTTTTTTCTCACAATTGTGACTTTATCAAACATTTTTAACTTTTTCTCCCGCAATTGCGTCTCTATCTTACATTTTTAACTTTTTTTCACAATTGTGACTATCTAACAATTTTTAACTTTTTATCAAACAATTTTAACTTTTTATCAGTTTCAACTTTCTCGCAACTGCGACTTTTTATCAAACAATTTTTACTTTTCTCGCAATTGCGTCTCTATCTTAAATTTTTAACTTTTTCTCACAATTGTGACTATCTAACAATTTTTTACTTTTTATAAAACAATTAACTTTTTTTCCTCGCAATTGGGACTTTTTATCAAACAATTTTAACTTTTTATCAAACAATTTAACTTTTTTGTCGCGATTGGGACTTTTTATCAAACAATTTTTACTTTTTATTAAACAATTTTTACTTTTCTCGCAATTGCGTCTCTATCTTAAATTTTTTAACTTTTTCTCACAATTGTGACTATCTAACAATTTTTCTCTAATAACTTTTTATAAAACAATTAACTTTTTTCTCGCAATTGGGACTTTTTATCAAACAATTTTAACTTTTTATCAAACATTTAAACTTTTTTTCTCACAATTGTGTGAAATATATGTGCAATTGTGAGTTATAAAGTCCGAATTGCAAAATATAATCTCAAAATTGCAAGAAATGTTTTTGGGGGAAAAATTGTGAGATTTAAAAAATTGCAGAAGTCATAATTATGAGATATTACTTTGTCTCATTGGCAGGAACAAGCTTCCATATATTTCACGCCCCAATGGCAAGAAAAATAAGAAACTATATATGGATTGTTTTGACATTGTTTTCATGACGTTCAGCACATTTCCTCCTCGACTCATTATTGTGGTCTGAATCTCACTGTATTTTCACGGTTCAGAAATAGGCTGCAATATATTTAGTTCTTTTTAATTTTTCTTTGGTTTTCGGACCGGACGTGTTTGATGAGATTCACCCTCTCGAGTCTCACGTCTGTTTGTGTTCAAATGTGGCACTTTTCCTCTGGTCCTCACACAGATCAGTCATGTGACTTCAAAAGGAATACAGAGCACCAATCCCATGGAGGACTGTTAGGGTGAGATGATATCTCTGTTTTTGTGTCGTTTCTGGAGCTGTTTGTTTGAACTTCCTGCTAAACATCTGCTTTATGTTCTACTGGAGAAAAGGTTTGGATCTACATGATGACGAGTAAATGAATTATTCATTACGAGACACTAAATCAGGTTTACATCCATATTAGAAATAGTGAGCAAAAACAGGAAACACTTTACAGTAAGTTAATTAATACATTAACTAACAATGAGCAACACGTGTGTCATAGTATTTATTAATCTATGATAATGTTAGTTAATTAAAACAGCTGTTCATGTCAGTTCAGGTCCATTAAATAATCTTAATTCATCTGCATGAAGGATAAGACGCACCCCCTACTGACAAAGATGATCAGCAGATGACGTCAGCGCCACCCAGTGGTCAGTTAGTGTCATTGACTGAACTCAAACTAATGATATTCCACACACACACACACACACACACAGGACAGTTTCTTTTAAATCTTTATTTATGTAAGGGGCAAAATGCAAATTTAAAATAACTATTAGGAGTACAATGTTTGGAAAAGCTGAGTAAAAGCAAAATTGAATTTTCAAAGAATAATCATTGTACATTTTATGATATTGCTTTACATATTTAAATATTTAGTTGAACTCAATAAATACAGGTGTCCTCTAGGCAAACATGCGATGGATCTGCGGTCTGATACACTTGATATTTTACACGGTTTTCAGTTCCTAATATAATATTGCACATGTCGAGTGAGTTGACGATCGCTCACGACTGTAGTGTTTCAGCGGGAATATGGTTTGATTGACCAAGTAAGAATGCATAGAACATACAGAACAATTAATATGATTAAAACAAATAATATCAAAAGCTAAATACAGTACACGTGATGAAAAACGTAAAAATACACCGCAGTGTCTGGTAAAAGAGTCCGTCCCAAAACAGCATTGTGGGTAAACGTCGTGTCATGATTCGGGTTTTCACGTGAACCTTCATTAAACACGTGAGCGGAATGAGACTACGGATGTTTCAGTGCCGGACAGACGGGAAAAATAACAGTAATAAATCAAGTTTATTCATATGGCGAGATAAATGAAGCTACAAGACGATAAATGAGAGACGATAATGCTGATGAACGGCAGGCGACGGGCGTCCTCCTGCTGTCACACATGAAGACAAAAAGAAAAAAGATCAAAGTGAATGAACGAGTAATAACTGGAATAAAGACTCAGACGGACATCTGTGTTCAGTGGAGATCTGTGAGGTAAACACACACACACACACACACACACACACGCTTCAGCTCTCCCAGTCGGTGCAGGGCGGCGTCTCGTCCTCCGACTCGGACTCGGGCGAAGCCTCTTTGATGCGTCTCAGAGCCTCGTGGATGGAGCGGGTCAGCGGGTCGGCCGTGTCCGCCATCATCCCCCTGCAGCGCTCCTGTCTGCGCACTTTACGCAGCTTCACGCCCTTGCGTATCTGAGCCAGGATGTTGTTCCCGTCGTCCTCGTCCGGATCCGGCGCCAGCACGCGCAGCTCGGCCTTCCGCAGGTGGAAGCTGCCGCGCTTCAGACTGGCCAGAACCTCGTCCATCGGGGAGCTCGCTGCGGACACAACACACTCGTCAGTGTCAGTTAGCACAGGTTTTGTGTTCTTTTTGGATCTGGTTGATCATTAGCTCACTATTATTTAGCTCAGAAACACTAGCTGTGTTTCCATCCACCAATTTTTATGCGAATTGTGGGATATCACATAAACACTGTTGTTAGTGGATGTTGTTAAAAAAGTCAAATCATAATCAAACTGGCCAGATTTAAAGGCACAGTATGTAAGTTCGGCCACTAGAGGTCATAGCTTGATGATGCGTGAATGAGCGTGGAATCATGGGAGTCCCGGGTTTGTACCGCGCTGATCTCCCAGGTCACGTGACTGCTTTACATGACCATTTTTATTTGTACCTACACTGCCAGTGTGAAAGCCTTCTAACTTTGACAGGAAGTGACCTCACCTCTCCTCCACTGGTTGGACTCCAGTGACGCGGTCTTCCTCAGCTTCTTCCTGGCGTTCAGCAGCTGACTGCTGTCGAAGAAGCGCGCGGTGAACGGCCCGAGAGGACTCTCTGCGTCCGGCTGCCGCACGGGGCTCCGCGTCTGAGCTGGGCCGTCGGCGGGCGTCTCCTCCAGAGAGGGAGGTGGCGGCGGAGGAGGAGGTGGAGGTGGAGGAGGAGGAGGAGGAGGAGGAGGGGAGATGGGCGAGGTGGAGGAGTCCAGCAGCAGCAGCTCTCTGGCGGGGGGAAGTGATGTGTGTGAGGCCGGAGGCGGAGCCTCGGTGACAGCTCCGCCCATCGGGGGCAGCGACAGAAAGCTGTCGGGCCTGCGGAGCTCCGGCACCGCAGCCGAATGTTCTAATGGAGCTGGAGCGTCGTCCGTCTGCACGCTAGCGGCCTGCGTCTGCGGCTGCTCCGGCCTGACGCTCGCTCCCGCCTTCTTTCTGGAGTACGCCATACGCAGACGCGTGGACTTAAGAGTCACCTGACCCGGGTAGCGCTGCGTGAAGCAGGAGACCAATCAGCATCTCGATCAAAGCTCAGAGTGATGATGTGAATTTCTGTGTTTTGTCTGACCTGTTTGAAGCTGCGCAGACGGTCCAGCGTCTTCTGTCTCTCCTGACTGACTCTGGAGAGCCGCTGCTCCTCCTCCTCCTCTTCCTCCTGCGGACACACGGCAGGTAGTTTTTGTTTTAGTATGGTGGGATTCGATAATTGAAGGTCAGCCACAAAGACATTGGTTAATAAAGTGAGATTAAATTTGTGTAATATAATATAGTTAATTATTACAGGTTTGCATATAATTCTGAGATTGCATTTCACTGTTTTTATTCATTTTGAGGAATATGCATGTTCACATTTAGTCCTCATCATGTTCGCACACAACACCTCTCAGCATGGGGTCAGGAGAGCTGTCAGTCAGTAAATGTGAAAAAGTAACTTAGATATTGTGTTGTAAATTGAAAAAGTAATGCGTCACTTTACTGGTTACTTGAAAAAGTAATCTCACTCAAGTTACCCCCCAACACTGCACTCCTGGGTGGAGCATAAGCTTATAAAACAGTCATAACCTAATATTTTTCAACTGAAACCATCTTGTATCTGATCAGTAACGTCTCGCTAAAGAGTAAATGCACAAAAGTTTGAATGTTACCATGTTTTTACTAGTGCTAGGGGGCCTGGGACAATAAACCGTTGCAATAAATCGAGAAATGATTCTGGATCGATTCTGAGATTTTCCCGAATGCATCGCGATTCTCTCTTGAATCGATTCTGAGCTTAGATTTAACAGCAGATGGCGCTCTAGACTGGTTTTTAACCGCACGCTCAAATGCTCATGAAGAAGAGCGCTCGTGCGTTCAGCTGTGTATCTGCACCTCAGAATGCTTTCTTGTAAACAATGTAAACAGTCCACTGCAAACACCCTGTGATTCACTTTTAGAACTTCATGAATTAATATTTTACAGAAGGGATTATTTTATAGGTGGTTTCATCTGCTGTTGAAAACTAAGAATCGACTGAGAGAATCGCGATGCATCTGGGAAATCTTAGAATCGATCCAGAATCATTTCTTGATTTATTGCAATGACTGATTGTACTTTAATTATATGATATTACTTTAGTTAAAAAAATTAAAATGTTACGAGAACTACAGCAAAAACCAGTATGATTAAAGAAAATATATACTCTTATAAATATCAATGAGAAATTTTATTTCATTATATGAAATTTATAAGAACATATAATATGAGAATTACCAGTATGAACAAAACAACATCAGAATTAATCTGAAATGTTTTCAAACTAAGTATATTCAGTTTATTTGCACAAACTTTTACTTTCAGATGATAAACAGCCTGAATGCTGCAGTGGTTCATCAGTAGGGGGCAGCAGAGTGACTTCTTGTCCAAATCCTCTTTCCTTTTTCATATTTACACTATTTGGTTTTTGATCTACAAACAGACATTCATTTAATTTGTCATTTTAATGTAAGCAAGTCCCAGTCGTAAGGACATAATGTTTGTGTGTGTGTGTAGGAAAGAGGATAAATGTATTTTACAGGTGTAATTTGAGATATATCCAACTAATTGATGTAAAAATAATAATAATTCTGCATATTTTCATGTTTAATGCCAATGTTCACTTTTGGGTCAAAACCGACCGTACACAAAAAGTGTAACAATTTAGTTAAAATGGTTATATCTACATTTCTGACACATCCAAAGTTTAATTTTTGTACCACTGGATTTTTAAAATATATTTATGTACCTCTTCCGGGTCAAAATGGACCAGAATGCATTGGGAGGGTTAAAAGGCAACGGTAGTTTCTTGTATAAAGGCCCAAATTATATTGTGGAAAATTAATGTTATAAATATGTCTGAATATTATTTGGTTATTTATTACTTTTTTCTACTCGTTCATTATAGCACTGTATTAAATCCATTATTTATTTTTTTATTTAATCTAATATTTACCATTTTGCTTAGCTCATTTTTTCATTCATTATTTATTTATTGTAATCTAATGTTTATTTAAAAAAAAAAAGAAAGAAAAAAATTGTGTTTTTGCCTTTATTATCACAGGACAGCAAGTTGACAGGAAGTGAAGTCGGAGAGAAAGAGGGGCACGGGATCGGGACTCGAACTCGGGACGCCCGAAGCACAACTGCGCTGTATGTCGGTGCTGCCCACGAGGCTATCGGCGCCGACGTGCTAACATGTTTACCCAGTTTTCCTCTACACATTTTCCCAGCGCTCTCTAAACCCCTGATGATCATGAGGTCTGTGATGTTCTGTTTGACTCTCACCTGCAGCAAAGCTCGCTGGGAAACGCAGTCCGGGCCGCCCTGCCGCTTCTGCGTGTGATTGATGATGCAGATTTCCTGAAAATAAAGTGTCAGGGGTCAGTCCGTTTGATCTCGTCTGCATGTTCATGTTCTCCAGTCTCTCTCTCACCTTCTTGTTTTTGAGGTAGGCTTTCTTGGCGGTGATGCGGCCCCTGCGCGCCTCCAGCTGCCGCGTCCTCTGCTGGAGCTTGGCCACGTCGTCTCTGGGAGGGGTCAGAGGGGTCGCGGGGTCATCTGTGGCCTTCATGGCATCGGGGCTTTCGTACGTGTCGTAGTAAACCACCTCCTCCTGCCTCTCTGCACACACACACACACACACACACACACACACATGAGGAGAGAGCGCCACAGCTGCGCAGATGCGTGCGGACGGACGCTCACCGCTCATCTGTCTGCGCAGACTCTGCAGCTGTGCCGTCAGCAGCAGCTCCTCGTACTTCAGGATCTCGAACTGGATCTCGTACAGCTGCAGCTGAAGCTCGTAGTACAGCGCCTCCAGCTGGTCCAGACGCACCATAGCGTCCTCTCCGTCCTGCAGACCCTGCATCTGAGAGAGCAGACCAGTGTCACATGATCATATAGAGTCTTATCAACACATGGTGAATCATGGGTGTTCAGCATGGGTTATGAATGAACACTAGTGTGTGTGTGTGTGTGTGTGTGGCACCTCCTCTCTCAGGCCGTGTTTCCTCTGTTCCAGGCAGATCTCTTTGGCACGCATCAGCTGCAGTGTTTCCTTGGAGACGGCGTACTGTAGTTTCTCCATGCGCTCCACTGCCGCTCCCCACGCAGCCTTCCCGAACTTCCTCTGGTCGGCCCGCATGCGCTCGTACATCACTGGAGAGAGAGAGAGAGAGAGAAACTCTGATCCGTCTGCTGTAATGACAGAGCTGTGGCAATGTAGTAAATGAATCACATAAAATGAATTATTCATAAGTCAGTTGTATTCGTATAGAAACACACTGTTTCAGCTTTACAGAAAATCATGATGATTATAATATCTCATGTCTTACAGCAGACTAGAGCGATAAAGTGTGCCGAGGCCCCCTAGTGGCCTGATTTAAAGGCCTCTTCATCATCAGTGACCGTGTTTGTGCTTGAACTCTTTACACTGAGAGCAGGACGTGATCATGTGACGTGTCAGCACCTTTCTGAGCGCGTGCGGTGGTCTCGAAGTACTTGACGGTCAGGTCCTGTATGGAGAGCACGGCGGCGTGAGCCTTCCTCTGCCAGTCCTCATCCTCCCGGCGCAGAGAGTCGACGCGCCGCGGGCCCAGACGCTCCGTCTGCAGCGAGATCTGACACACACACACACACACACACACACACACTGTCATTATCGTCTCTGGTCTGAACAGCCTTTAGAATGAACCCAAAATGTAAGATGTACATTTTCCCCAAGAGTTTTATAAATCAATCAAATGATTTAGTTTAGTGATGTCACACGAGCAGTGTGTTTTTCCTGAATATCAGCACAAATGTCATAATAATTTTATATTTTAGACACGGTATGTTTGTTTTATTTTGTGAATGAAAATTCCCCAGTGAAGCCACAGCGGTGCTTCATTACTGAATTGATCCGTTTTGAATGAATCAGATTAATGAACGATTCAATGGCAGAATGAAGCTTGTTTCCACCATGGAATAAAAATAAAAAGGTTATTTTTACCCTTTTATTGTACAATTCTGATTTTATTTTTTGCAATTGTGAGTTTATATTTGTCAGAAATGTGAGCTGAAAAGTTAGGGTTATTCTGTGGTGGAAACGAGCTTCAATAGCGGTTTGAATGATCAATTAAATGAACGACTCAGTGACTCGACTCATTAAGTTTTAGATGAGGTTCAAATTTCCCCCAAAGGTATAAATGCCCTAACAAAAATATCATCTAATTATCATTATCAACAAAATCACAGAAAATATAATTTTTTGTCAATATTGCACACCCATATCTCATCGGCGGTGACCTTTGTGTTTTTCAGGCAGTGTGTGACATCATCAGGACATCCGAGATCTGATTATTATCCAAACACACAAACCGTTTCTGCCTTGACAGCAGGTGAGAAACACACACACACACACACACACACACAGTCGACATTCTCCCAACGAATCTCATTCCAACAGAATCAAGTCATAGTTTGAAACTGATTTGGGAGTCATTCTGACCAATCAGAGCAGACCTGTTGTAGGAGACTCCAGAACAAAACCAGGATAATAACAGGGACATTTACTGACTGGAGTTTCCAGCGTGAGACGCTTCCTGCACACTTAACTGTGTGTGTGTGTGTGTATGTATGTATATATACACTGAGGAGACTAATGTGAACCAGATGCTGCTGTGGCGTACACACACACACACACACACACACGCATCAGAATCACGTCATGCTGGAAATATCCTGATCTCACTGACGCCCATCGCCTACTCACATGATCTGATGATGTCAAATGAAGGAGACGCTGATGATAAACTGCTTATGAAGCATTAAAAGTGTTCGTTCACTCATGATTTGATGGGTTTGTGTTTAAAAGACGCTTAATATTCAGTAACTTGACTGATCAGATGAGAACAGAAGGTGAACTGAATGATTCACTCGCACTAGTTCACTGTGAGAGTTCATGACTGAATATGTCCGATTCATGAACACGAACCGTTCTGAAGATTTGTTCACAAATCTGGTTCTTCAGTTCAACTCACTGATTCATGATTTGCTCACAGCAGTGAATCAGAAGATTCTTATATTGAGATATTTTTACGATCCTATTCTGTTGTTTTTGTCCACAACATTATTTAAAGGTCCGACTCTCCTAGTTTCGGTACATTTTGATGTTTTAATGTTCTGAATGAACATTTCTTCTGCTCTTCAAAGCTGCATTTATTTGATCAAAAATACAGTAAAAACTTTTCAGCAGTTTTATCTTGAATTCAGTGGTTGAGAAGCGCAGATCTACAGAGACTCCTCTGTGCTGAACTGACGTCCGTCTCGTCACATGTCTAATTCATGTATGGAAATACGATACCCACACTGCACCTCTCTGCTCACCGGACACTCGATCTGGGCGTCCCATAATGCCTCACTCATTCATCTCCTCATGCATTCATTCATGCGGCGCCGGTGGCCGTATGTTCATCTGACTCAGACTGATTCGTGTGTCGCTTCTGTAGAAACACTGATGAAATACAAACCTGATGATCGTGTGACGCTTCATAACCGACTCATTAATGTCTTCGTTATTATGTAAACGTGTCTGCAGGGGTTTATTATGTGTGGATTACAGATCAGAGATGTGTGTGTGTTTACTATAAAACCCATAATTGACTCAGAACACATGCAAATGAGTGTGTGCAGTATTTGCATGCGTGTTTTGTGTGAATGATGAGTGTCACTGATCTCAGAACACAAACCTGAATTGTTAGTTTGTCAGCAGGTCAACTGTAAAAACGGAGCGAGAGGTTATTTACATACAGGTGTTGTGTGTGTGTGTGCAGTGCGCTTGCAGAGAGACTCCGCCCACACGCTCTTCTGATTGGTTGTTGTGATTTTTGATCGATTCTGTCTCGTCTCGTTGTGTTAGTGAGTCGATTTTGAATCCAGTAAAATTCTGTGGGTGACCCTGAAATCACTGTCCCTCCAACAGTTCTCAGCCCTTAATGTGATTAGAGCAGAGGCTCATGGGATATGGCGGTCGCCATGCCAACAGACGGAAGAGAGCAGGCCACGCCCCGGTGTGTGTGTGATGAGCAGAAGCTGTTACCTTGATCTGCTGTCTGCGCAGCATGGCCAGCTCCCTCATGTCTCTGAAGGGCTGCAGCAGGTAGTGGTACAGCTCAGTCGTGGCCTCCACCAGATCTCCATACGCCTCGTCCTGCTCGGCGTACAGCTGCAGCAGCTCCACCATACGCTCCACGCCACGCTGCTTCTCCAGCAGCTGCAACACAAACACCACGACCGTCAGCTGCGTCAGAACTCACACACATTAGCAAATCGCACTGTGATTTTTGCAGCACTGAGTAATGTAGCCAATCACAGACATATCTGTTGATTTCTTGAACACAACGGCCAATCAGAGGCGTTTAAGTTAAAATCCACTCACTGCTCAAAACGCTGGAGTTTGTTCTGTGCGGTTATAAACGAATCATATTATTATAACAAACAAAGTACAGACACGATGTAAACAAGAGATTCGTTGTGCAGTGTAGACTACGGAGCCCCGCACATGACATGCAAGAAAGAAAAAATCATACGCACAATTTACTATCTCGTTCCCTCAATTTGCTAAAAGATATGCAAGATATACTATTTCGTTCCCTCGATTTGCTAAATCGTACGCAAGATTTACTATTTTGTTCCCTCGATTTGCTAAATCGTACGCAAGATTTACTATTTTGTTCCCTCGATTTGCTAAAACATACGCACAATTTACTATTTTGTTCCCTCGATTTGCTAAATCGTACGCAAGATTTACTATTTAGTTCCCTCAATTTACTAAAACGTGTGCATGATTTACTATTTTGTTCCCTCAATTTGCTAAAACATATGCAAGATTTACCATTTTGTTCCCTCGATTTGCTAAGTTGTACGCAAGATTTACTATTTCGTTCCCTCAATTTGCTAAAACATATGCAAGATTTACCATTTTGTTCCCTCGATTTGCTAAGTCGTACGCAAGATTTACTATTTCATTCCCTCAATTTGCTAAAACATATGCAAGATTTACCATTTTGTTCCCTTGATTTGCTAAAACATACGCACAATTTACTATCTCGTTCCCTCAATTTGCTAAAAGATATGCAAGATTTACTATTTCATTTCCTCGGTTTGCTAAATCGTACGCAAGATTTACTATTTCGTTCCCTCAATTTACTAAAACGTGTGCATGATTTACTATTTTGTTCCCTCAATTTGCTAAAACATATGCAAGATTTACCATTTTGTTCCCTCGATTTGCTAAGTTGTACGCAAGATTTACTATTTCGTTCCCTCAAATTGCTAAAACGTGTGCATGATTTACTATTTCGTTCCCTCGATTTGCTAAGTCGTACGCAAGATTTACTATTTCGTTCCCTCAATTTGCTAAAACATATGCAAGATTTACCATTTTGTTCCCTTGATTTGCTAAAACATACGCACAATTTACTATCTCGTTCCCTCAATTTGCTAAAAGATATGCAAGATTTACTATTTTGTTCCCTCGATTTGCTAAATCGTACGCAAGATTTACTATTTCGTTCCCTCGATTTGCTAAATCGTACGCAAGATTTACTATTTCGTTCCCTCGATTTGCTAAAAGATATGCAAGATTTACTATTTCGTTCCCTCGATTTGCTAAAACATACGCACAATTTACTATTTAGTTACCTTGATTTGCTAAAACGTGTGCATGATTTACTATTTTGTTCCCTCAATTTGCTAAAACATATGCAAGATTTACCATTTTGTTCCCTCGATTTGCTAAGTTGTACGCAAGATTTACTATTTCGTTCCCTCAAATTGCTAAAACGTGTGCATGATTTACTATTTCGTTCCCTCGATTTGCTAAAACATACGCACAATTTACTATTTAGTTACCTTGATTTGCTAAAACATACGCACAATTTACTATTTCGTTCCCTCAATTTACTAAAACGTGTGCATGATTTACTATTTTGTTCCCTCAATTTGCTAAAACATATGCAAGATTTACCATTTCGTTCCCTCGATTTGCTAAAACATATGCAAGATTTACCATTTCGTTCCCTCGATTTGCTAAGTCGTACGCAAGATTTACTATTTCGTTCCCTCAATTTGCTAAAACATATGCAAGATTTACCATTTTGTTCCCTTGATTTGCTAAAACATACGCACAATTTACTATTTCGTTACCTTGATTTGCTAAAACATACGCACAATTTACTATTTCGTTACCTTGATTTGCTAAGTAGTATGCAAGATTTACTATTTCGTTCCCTCAATTTGCTAAAAGATATGCAAGATTTACTATTTTGTTCCCTCGATTTGCTAAATCGTACGCAAGATATACTATTTCATTCCCTCGGTTTGCTAAAACATATGCAAGATTTACCATTTCGTTCCCTCGATTTGCTAAGTCGTACGCAAGATTTACTATTTCGTTCCCTCAATTTGCTAAAACATATGCAAGATTTACCATTTTGTTCCCTTGATTTGCTAAAACATACGCACAATTTACTATTTCGTTACCTTGATTTGCTAAATCGTACGCAAGATTTACTATTTTGTTCCCTCAATTTGCTAAAACGTGTGCATGATTTACTATTTTGTTCCCTCAATTTGCTAAAACGTGTGCATGATTTACTATTTTGTTCCCTCAATTTGCTAAATCGTACGCAAGATTTACTATTTTGTTCCCTCAATTTGCTAAATCGTACGCAAGATTTACTATTTTGTTCCCTCAATTTGCTAAAACGTGTGCATGATTTACTATTTTGTTCCCTCGATTTGCTAAATCGTACGCAAGATATACTATTTCATTTCCTCGATTTGCTAAATCGTACGCAAGATTTACTATTTTGTTCCCTCGATTTGCTAAATCGTACGCAAGATTTACTATCTTGTCAGATTTTGCTCCATTTCGTCAACGAAAATAGTTCCAGAAAAAAATCACAGCTGAGCCGCGGCGCATCTCTGAGCAAACAGTTGTTTCGTTCATGAATGAATCTGCGTTTTCAAACGAATCAATGATTCAATGACCCATTCATAAAGGTCGATTGAATGAATGATTCAGTGACTAGTTTAATTTTTAAAGAAGCATTTCAGCTATTTCAATCATTTAATATTTCTATATTCAAAACTTTCTATTTAAAACATTAATCTCATGAATGTAAGCGTAGAGCCCTGTATATCGGGGTGTTTGATTCCGGGATTTTCAGAGTCGACTCTTAGTTGCTCCACTTTACATCAAAACAGCAATAAGAATACAAGAGTGCTGTTTTTATTACACAGTAAATGTAGGCTATTCTTTTTTTCGTCACAAAGCCTAAAACTCCCTTTATTAAAACAACACACTGACCAAATGAGTCCAGTTGAGAAGCTGTCAGGAACACACACTCATGTCAGTAAATGAATCTTTTGTTTGTTGTGCTGTTCTGATGAATGGACCCGTCTGTCCGTCTCTCCAGTGGGTCAAACACTGATCCATTCATCTGCAACACTGAGCCTCTGTTTACCTTGACGACTGGTCGCCGTGGAGACGGCGGGTGGCGGTTGTGTGCACATCTGAGAGTGAACATGTGACAGTCATGTGACGCAGGCGAGCTGCAGTTGTTCAGCAGGTACACACACACACCTGCTTTAACTGACTGGTTTGAATTCACACCTGCTGCACAATCAATCTGTGATTTCACAACCATAACATCCCATCATCCCCACAGAAATATTATTATTAATAACATTATGAATCACTCGTAACATCAGTGAGAGATCGAGTTAATCGTGTGTAATGTTGAGTTTCTAATTAAGTGTTCAAAAGTTTGGATTAATTCATATTTGTTTCTGAAAGAGTCTCTTCTGCTCATCAACGCTGCATTTATTTGATCAAAAATACAGTAAAAATTGTGAAATATTATTATAATGTAAATCAGCTGTTTTCTATGTGAATATATAGTGAAGCGTAATTTATTCCTGTGATCAAAGCTGTCACTTTTGATCGATTTAATGCGTTCTTGATGAATAGAAATATTAATTTCCAAAAAAAACTTTTGAACGGTTTGTGCGTTTCCTCTGATATGGCTCTTGGTGAGCGCACGTTTGGACAGCAGAGATGAAGATGATGATGATGAACATGGATGAATAAAGGACTTTTCTAATGTTGTTTTTCCACTAACTCTATTCATGCTGGAAACCCCCTTGAGCTATGACATCACATCCTGTCTCCGCTCTCCTGTTTTTGGCACAGGATACACGAGTCACTGTGGAAAACGTCCTGATTGGCTGCCAGCAGTGATGTCATGTGATCTGTCTGTCGTGGAAATCATTTCTACATGTTCATCAGGCTGAAGGAGCTGCACATGTGTGTGTGTGTGCTGCTCTCATTATTCACGTTTACAGTATTTATGACACATTTGCACATTAATATGAAGTGTGAATAAACAACATCCCATCAACACACACAAACACATATGGCAGTATTTCACCGACGCCACCCGTCAAGACAACACAGATGACCTTTGACCCGGTGACCGCAGACACCATCACAAACACATGCTACTTAAACAAACATCTAAACCGACCAATGAGAGCGCTTGACACTGCCACACACACACACACACACACTTCTGATGATATTTTTAGCTGTGCTTCTGCCAGAAACGATCACTGTCATCATTTCTTCAGTCGAACACAAAAGAAAACATCTGAAGCTCTTTGAGAAACAAACAGCTGATATAAACCTGAACACACTCAGCACAACCAAAGCTCCGCCCCCGGTGACATCACCACTGTATGTAAATGAGCAGCCCGTGATTATAGTCTATCGTCTGTTATGACCAACTCTTATATCACACTGCAGTTATTTGAGCTGGAAATAAAAAAATTGATCGTTTCCATATTTAATAAGAATGCAATAACAGCTCAGGTGTGTTTAGTGTCGTATAGCAGAATGTGTGTGTGTGTGTGTGTGTGTGTGAACGGATCACTAGTGCAGGTGAGTGTGTGTCACCATGGTAACGAGGACTTCACAGGAACAAACACACGATCGGTCAGTCCTGATGGAGCTTCATTCACCGGACTAACAGGAACTGCTCAGATTTTAAACTAGAGCCGCAGATTTGAGGAAAAATGCGATTGTATTTTTCTGATATATTTTTCCCCAGGTTTGCTGTGCTTGTTTGTTTTTTATATCAATATAACTATAAAGAAAGAATAATAATAATACGAACAATAAAAATATTTTATTTTACGTTACAGCTGTAAAATTACTAACACTAACACTGTTATTTCAGCCCTTAACGCTTCTCATCACAGATGCAGGTTAAAGCGACTCAATCTCGACCGGCGGATCACGATCTGCTCGTGTAAGTGAACACTGAAACGCAGCGCATAAATTTACTGTATTAAAACACAGCCATTGTGACTTAATAATCGCACTAAGCCGTATGGTCCACATGAACAACTCCAAACTGATACTTCACGACTTCTGAAGCGCAAACGCAACATCCGTTCATTTGTTCTTCTGATCCGCGCACCGTTACGAACGCCCGTGCGGATTTTACTATCACAAATTAGCTTCAATTGCTTGAATGGTGGGTTATTATTCTTAATGAAAAACACAACGACTAGAAAAACACAACTAATCCTTTGCCTGTTCCCTATTAGCACTGGGTTTAAATCCAAATATCTTCCGCCATCGTCTCGTCAGTCGGCTCCTCACTCTCCTGCTGCTGATCTGTGCTGCGACTCTCGCTATATTGAGCAGACACGTTCCGTTTTTAACTGTAGTGTCTGTTCTCTAACTGAACTAAATTATTTTTATTACTATTAAAAATCAAAATGGCGGTGGGGGGCGGTGCTGCGGTGGGCAAGTGATGTGACCGGTGTTGCGGCTTAACACAGGTAACACTGTCAACACCGACTATCGCAGAAAGCCTAGTGTGTGTGTGTGTGTGTGTGTGTGTGTGTGTGTGTGTGTGTGTGTGTGTGTGAGACGGGCTCACACTCATTGTGCCGGCAGCAGCTGATGCTGGATCAGGTTTCGGGCTGAACGGCTGACAGATGGTAGTTTAGGTGTTCAGTGACCCGTGTGCTGATGGTGGAGGGTCAGAATCACGTCTGACCGGAGCCCTGAACACTGACGTGGGCTCGTCATCATGGCTTATTTTACTATAGCTTTAGTTGTACTTTAAGGCCTGGTTTCACAGACAGGGCTTAGATTAAGCCTGGATTAGACATTAGTTTAATTAGGACATTTAAGTAGCTTTTATAAACGTACCCTAGAAAAAACATCTTGAGACAAAACAATGAGAGTGACATATTGTAAAATGTGCACACTCAGCACAATCGAAGCTCTGTGAAAAGTAAACATGAAATTTTCAGCTAAAACAGCTCATCACACACACACACACACACATTAAAGCTCAGTTAAAACAGCTCAAACGTGCATTTTAGTCCGGGACTATTCTTCGATTCACACAGGAGGCGTTTCCATGAAGTCTCGAGGGCCGCCCAAACTACACTTCCATTCATACGCACGCGAATATGGGAGACAGGAAACATAAACTCAAGTGAAGAAGTTGTAAATAAAGACTAGAAAAAGTTTGTCCAGACAAACTTTGAAGTTGGTTTGAGAAAGCAGACCAGAAAGTTTGAAAAAAGTTTGAAAAGCTTGAAGTTTGAAGGTTTTCAGTTTGAAGTTTGAATGTTTTGTAGGCAATACAGTCTAGACAGACAGACAAATAGATAGATAGATAGATAGATAGATAGATAGAATGAGTCTCACTGGCTTAGAAATAGTTCATAAAATGGCAGCTTAATAGAAGCTAATGGGCTTCTGGCAGTTTAAATTTGAATTTTGTCAGTTGAAGTTTGAACAGTTTGACAGTTGGAGTTTGAACAGTTTGACAGTTGGAGTTTGAACAGTCTTCGCTCATTTGAACATTCCGTCAATGAAAGTCAGTGGGATTTTTCCGAGTTTTGATCAGCATTTTTAGGAAAATCGTAAGTCGGATTAGTTAGAAAAGATATAGCACACTAAGTCAGCCGAGTTTGATGGTCGTAGAGTTAAAGCTCTAGGAGTTATATATAATAATATAATAAGTTTATTAGCATTTCAACTTTCTCAAGCCAACTTAATTATTGAAGTTTTACAAGAAAATGTTTACTTGTCTTTTCGTTGTAATTATTTGTTACAAGTTACGTGTGGTTACTATAGTAACAACTATAAATTATGCATAATTACATACAACTAACCCTAAACCAAACTCAAACCCTTAATATTACTCACTACTTAACTGTATAATTACACCTTAAAATAAAGTGTAGCCTAACTACATTTTTTTTTAGATTTCTCTCATATAGAGCCACTTATACTTGATGAAATATATTAGAGATGAACAAAAAAAAAAAGTTTGATGCACATGTATGATCTTCCGATGTCATGACACGTGTGTGTATGTGTGTGTGAGAGAGAGTGTGAAGGCTATAGCGCTTTTCACAATACACGGTTTCAAAGCAGCCTTACAGAAAATGATGATATTAATGTTTATAATATCTTAGTATCTTCATGCCTTTAGTCGCATTTATCTTAGAGCTGGACGATAATAGTTACATTTCGTGACTATATAAACAATCAAGCAGTTGAGATTTGCTTTATACTAGATATCCAGCTTTATATAACAAACTGTGCGATAATACAGTTACATTTTGCGGCGCTATAATGTGAGTGTATGACGTTAAAGTGAACGAGCAGAACTCAGATCCGGGTACCCGCGCGCGCGCCTGTCTCACCTGCTGCAGGTGTTTCTTGGCTCTCTGCAGCGCGTCCTCGTAGCCCTTCTGCCGCAGCTCGCTCAGACTCTCATAATATTCCTCGGAATCGTCGCTGTCCGGAAACAGAACCTGAGACAGGATCTTCCATCCGCAAGTGTCGAGCGCGTGACCCAGATACACCTGCAGCTGGAAGCAGAGCGCCTCCGTGTCGCGCGCGCGCATCTCCGGGACGCCGAACAGGACCGACCACACGGCCGTCTGCTCCTCGGGGAAGGCGGGCAGACACGGCTCCAGGTCCGAGTTGACGGCGCACAGCTGCAGGTGAGCGGCCCGCATGTCCTGGAACGAGAAGAGGCCGGCCCAGCTGAAGTCCTCGCGCGGGTTGAGCTCCGGATCCTCCGCGACCTCCGCCGCCGCCGCCGCCGCGTCCAGCAGCTCCAGGTCAGCGCTCTTGCTCGGACTTTTCACCGGCCTGCTGCTGGCTTGCTCTCGGCCCGGGCTCTCTCTGGCCCGCGCTGGTTTGTCCGCCGTAAGCTCGCCCTCGGCCGCCTCGAGCAGCGAATCTCGCGCGGCGCTCCGTTTCTGGACGGTTCGGTTGTGGCACGTGACGGCGAACTTTCCTTCGATCTCGTTCCAGGCGACGATGAAGACGAACTTGTGCTTCTCTTTCTCTTCGAAAACATTCGGTCGGACCGAGACCCATCCGGACTCCAGCGCGTCCTCCATCGCGAATGACATACGAATAACAAAGAAACCCGAACCGAGACCGAGTTCACGCGGAATCCGCTCTATAGAGTAGAAGAAAGGCCAGACTAACGGACGCGGATTAAACCGTCCGATAATAACATCGATTTCCCCTCTGTTTTTGTAGTCCGTTAACGCGCGCGTCGTTCGCGCGGCATACCTGCGCGCGTCGCGTCACCTGCCGCCTGCGAGGCCTTTTGTCCGCTAATCCGCATCTTTAACATCGCGAATGTTTCTCATCCGACGACGACTGGGCACTGACGTCACAGAGAGGAGGACGTAAACATCTGCACGTGGGACACGCACTCTGCGTGATGATGCAATCAGAGACGCAGGAGACGCACGGTGGTTGTCGTGGCGTCGTGGCTCAGTTCGCGCACCTTTTCCCCCTCACCTGTGTTTTTGTTTTTGTTTGTCAGTTTCTTTGTTGTCTGTATTAAAACACAAGATGCTTCAGCTGTATAGTTTGTACTCTAATGTGAAGACAAAAGCGATGAAACGGCAGATTTCTCTCTCTCTGATCCATAATTCATGAAGGTGCAGCTATAAAAGTCGCGTCATGTGACCAGGCACACATAAATAATGAATCATGTAACGTGTGATTATTATGGAAGCCCATTTCCGCTACATAAAAAAACAAATCATGCTTTGGTAAATCATAATTATGAATTTAAAAGTCATATTCGTGACATTAAAAAGTAGAAATTATTACATAAAAAGTCATAATTATGATAAAAATCGACATTATGATTTACTGAGTGACAAAAAATGGTTATTATGTCTATTATCGAAATAATGACTTTATGTCAATGTCAACTTATGTCATAATTATGACTTTTCATAAGTCCGAATTTTGACTTTTTTATCATAATTTCGACTTTTTAATGTCATATGATTTTTTAAAGTCATTATTTCGATGTAGTATGTCATAATTTCAGCTTTTTGTCTCAAAATTATGATTTTCCAAAGGATTTTTTTTTCTTGTGTAACGGAAATGCTCTTCCATAATTTCCATAAAAAATGTTTTTCTCCGTTGGTGTTTTTGACAACAGGGAAAGTTTATTTCCGTCCACCAGATGGCGCCACTGACCACCAGCAAAACATTATGACACCTCAAGAGTTTGGTCAGTTATGAACTATGAACTGAGATTTATTTTTTTTAATTAATTAACTCTTTTACTAGTGGATGTTGTTGTTAAACAGCGCTCATATTCACACGGTTCTGGATCATAATCGTAATGTTAAAGATGTTACATTCTCTTTGTTTACGAGCTGCACTTTCACATCAATGATACTGTCAATGCATTAAAGCACAAAACTTCATGTATGTTCTTTATGTAAAAACAGTGTGTTTAATCAATGAAACCTCATTCTTAAGCTCCAGTTCTTTATTCATTTAAAAAACAGTGACAATGAGAGTAAGTGAGATCATGATGAATGTTTATTGAGCATCAGAAATGGAAACGTTGTGTCAGACTGGAGTGTTCTGAACATCTGGAATGCAGTCATCAGTCAAATAAAGCATGTCGATTACACCTCCACAGGCACAATTAAACTTTTAAACACATTTCAATTTATTTGGTTTCTACAGAACGTCTGGTCCTTCTGAAGTAAACAATCCTATTCATGATATCGCGTTTGGTTCGTAAACGTACACTGAGGAAGAGAAGAGCTGGACAGATCGTCTCGCGTATCTTCTGTCGGCTTCTAAACGCGGCTGCAGCTCGACCTCTGACCCTCTCAGTATTTGGCGTCGGCTTTCTCGAACAGCGGGCGCAGCTGCTCTTTAGTCGTGGCCTCCCTCTGCTGCATGAGCTCGGCGTGACCTTTGGTGACCCCCCAGCCGTCGGGAGTGGACATGGACGGACACAGCGGGCGTCCGGACGCGGGCTTCAGCTTCTCCCAGTAATCACGACGGGCCCTGAGGAGCACAGCGGCGGATATTCATGAACGATACATCACAAACGCACATGCAAGAGTCTCCGCCTGCTGGTCTGGAGGAATCACTCGTCATTATTGAGTGTCAATCATCACTAGTACTCACGCTCAGAGTGAGACATATAGCATATATAACTGTGTATGTGAAAATGAATCTCTCGGTCTCACCTGGCTCTGACCCAGGGTTTGGTGTGCATTTCTAGGCCGCTGCCCCACATGCCGTGTTTCTGAGACGCCTCGGGCAGGAATCCTCTCTCGACGGCGAGCTCCTCGGCCACGGCGCGGATGTGATACGGCTCGTACCCGCAGCAGCCGCCAATATAACGGATGCCGGCTTTATAGGCCTCCCTGGCGTACTGCTGCATCTCCCAGCGGGTCAGGATCCGCGGCTCCAGAGCTGAAAGACACACATTCTTATTGAGTCTTACTGAGAAAACTATTTATGGCATTCATTATGGCAGGAATGTGTTTGTGTACCGAAGGGGAACTCGGGCAGGTCGATGAAGCCCTGGCAGCTGCAGTCGGGTGTGTGATACGCCAGCGGCTGCGTCATATAATGCGCTTTCAGACCGGCTTTCTCCACGGCCGCCTTCATCATGGCCACGGTCTTCACACAGGTCATGGGGTCAAAGTGACAGTTCACACCCACGATATCAGCACCTGGAACAGAAACGCAGGACATCAGAACTCCATCATCTGCCGATCTGTGCGTCCCAGTTCACACACTAATGTATGTTCTGAGAACGTTTTGCTAACGTTCCCTTAAACGTTATTTTCTGAGCGTCCAGTTTTTAAAAAACAAACAAAATTGATTCTCGGTTACGTGAACGTTAAGCACACATTCCATTTTCAAACATTATGGGAACGTTACTTTTGAATGTTCTCTGAAAGTAGTTTTTTAAAAAACTAAAATGTTTCAGAAAAACATTCCAAGAACGAAGTATAAATAATGTTTTGAGACCAGATAACTTCTGTCAGAAGAACGTTTCCTGTTAGCTGCGTTTAAAAAAGTGTTTTTGTGAGACGCACCTGCTCGGACCAGTCTGACGGCACACTCTCCAGGTGTCACTCCGTGCATGTCTCCCTCAGGTCCAATACACAGAGTCGCTGCTACAGGCTTTCCTGTCGCCTTCAGAGCCTGGACGGCCCATTCAGCCTCCTCCACATGCTCAAAGTACTGCCAATCAATCAATTAATCAATCAATAACCAAACTAAAGGCGTCTAGAATTAGCAGAGCGAATTTACGATCCTCACCTCAGCGATCAGAAAGTCTACGTTCTTCTTGATGAAAACGTCCAGCTGTTTCTTGAAGATCTTCTTGACCTCGTCTTCGCTCTTGCAGCTGAGGTACGAGGGCGTCTGCGAGACTCCGCCCGCCACCAGCGCATCGCCCTCATTGGCTACTTCTCTGGCCAGGTCACACGCCGCCTCGTTGATCTGCTGCCCCTGCGGTCAGATGGCATTATGGTGAGCAAACATCACCGGTGTCTTTAGGTTTTTATCTGAGGTGGGAGTTTGTGCAATGTTTAACATGAGCTCATGAAACTTGTGTGTGTGTGTGTGTGTGTGTGTGTGGCTCACAGTGAAAGTCAGCTTGTTCCCTCTGTTCTCCAGTTTGTCATCGCTGGCGTAGAAAGTGAACGTCTGCATGACATTTGACCCGGCCCGCAGGAACTCCCTGTGCAGCTGTCGCACTGGCAGACAGAGAAATCACACGTTATGCCGGAAATAGAGTCTAAACACACTTTATGTGAAAAAAGTTGAATATACTCCATGTTACTGAATGATTGTACAAATCAAAATCAGGGTGGAATGACAGTGCATGAGGGAATCTCACCGGCCTCCGGGTGCTCCGCAGCGGCCTCTGGCGTCCAGGGTCCGGCCTTCACGTATCCTCTCTTCTCCAGCGCGAACACGAACCCTCCGTCTCCAATCACCACCTCACCCGCGCCCAGGCGCTCCAGAATACCCTGTGCACACACGACATGAGGGGGAAATCATACATTTTCACAGCAGAGAGACGAATGAACGTGCGCAACGAGTTGTATTCCGTCATTAACTCACTTTAACGCGCGTTTGTGTGTTTCTGCTGAGAGAGAGAGCTGATATATATTAATAGCTGAAATTAACAAACCTGCAGGAGCTCATGCGTCGTGACGCGCTCGTGTGAAAATAACGCGCTTACAAACTACAAACTGGACTGCAGAATCGGCGAAGGTTTCTAGATCAGTTACTCACCCTCTTGGATCCGACTGGTGCCATGTTCTGCTGTAGATTCAGGGACAGATGGAGACCTTCAGGAGAGCTCAGGGAGACTGGAGTGAGATGAACATGAGATGAGCTCTTATAAAGCACCGCTGGAGGGGTGTGTGTGTGTGTGTGTGTGTGTGTGTGTGTGAGAGAGAGAGAGAGAGAGATCGGCCCCCTTGTAACCTAAACTAGTTCACAATGTTACTGGTTAATGTTTATCTTTTTAAACTTAGGACATCAATATCATCAGAGTGATATTCAATAATGCGTCTGATGTCTTACGTCACATCCCCAGATAAACACACTGGAGAAATAAATAATCTGTCTTTGCCATACTTGTGTATATATATATATATATTTTAATAGAAATTCCTTAAATAGAAAGTTCTATCATGGCACATATTTTATGCTGTAAAATAAAATGAATCATAATGAAAATAAAACAGCAAAAGTCTGGTTTTTTTTTTTTGTGATGTAACAAAGATCAGATCAACTTTTGCACACTGTAGGTTGTAATTAGGTTGTATTTTTTACATTAAAGGTACAAAAGTTCCGATGTGATTTATCTTTGTTTCGTTTTTGTACATATAACAGAAACCAGCTGTTTTAACAGAGGTGTGTAGACTTCTGATATCCACTATTGTACCATGAGTAATGTTCAGTTACACAGCTGTATCCAGAAGTGTTCTGCAGATGTTCTGCTGGTTGATCGTGTTATTGATCATTGATCATGTCTGAGCTGATTATCAGTGCTGTGTTTGAGCTTCAGCTGTTTGCGATGCAGAGACATTGATCATGTGATCCTGCTGCCTTGACACATTTCACTGTCCACAAACATTCCTCTAGATCACACACACACACACACACACACACACACAGGGTTGCTGCAATCTTTGTTTATGTAGCAGATTGTTCATTCACTCAGACTGTTTATGAAAGATATATTATTGCAGGTCATCACTGCAGTGCGCGCGCGCAAAAGAAATGAAAAACATCGAAAACAGCGTATATGTTATGTTAAGATGTTGTGTGCACTGAATCATTCTGATTTATAATTTTTATTCAGTGTTCTCCCGTGTAGGTCATTTGTAAAATACAACAAATAGGAATCCCTCATAGGCTATTAAACTCGACGCGTCTCTGACAGGCGCGGGCGCGCGCTGCTCGTGCGTGTTTCTGCGTGACCGTTTGTTTGGAAACTCTGAGCTGAACTCAAGACTAAATTCAAGACAACTTCGTTCGGACCCCAACACAAAATGTCGCGAATATTAAACGCGTTTAATGCTCTTGTGAGGCGAGGCTTCAGGAGAAAAACACTGCGCGTTTCTGCTCGGAGCTTCGCGACTGATGACGGGTGAGAGAAATATATCTGAGAAATATATCTGAGAAATATATCTGAGAAAAAATAGTTCAGTAGCTATAAGAGAGCTGAGAAAATATGAATTGCATCTGATAGACTTGACAATAATGAGTTTTATTTGAGAAAATATGAGTTATATCTGACATATCTGAGAAAATATTAATTATATGTGATATACTTGGCAATAATGAGAATTATCTGAGAAAATATGAGAAATATCTGACAGAAAATATGAGATAAATATAACAGATTTGAGAAAATATTAAATCTGACAGATCTGAGAAAATATGATCCCATATATCTTGACAATTATGATATTTCAATCTTTCTGCAGAAATCATGTGTGTGACTGTAATTCAGTCTCATCTCTGATCATAGAGTAATGATGTGAACTGTCATCTGTGTGTGTGTACACTAGTACGCACTAACTAGTACACACTAAGTAGTACACTAACTAATACACTAACTAGTGTGTGTGTGGTTCTCAGAGATGGAACTGCTGGTGATTTGGGCAGGCGTCTGAAGGACAGCGCAGAGACGGTGGTCATCGGCGGCGGGTGTGTCGGGGTCAGTCTGGCGTATCATCTGGCCAAAGCCGGACAGAAGGATGTGGTGCTGCTGGAAAAGTCTGAGCTGACGGCCGGATCCACATGGCATGCGGTATGGGCATGGGTCAAGGGTCAGACACGACACAATGAAAGTGTCAAAAAAGACACAAACTACATTTTATGTATCATTTAGGAAACACATGAACACACAGCGGCTGGTTGTAACAAAACCTGTTCACTGATAAAAGTGATATGAAAATTAGATTCTTGTTCAGCCTGAAGACTTCTAGAATAAACAAACTGAGCCGCCATTAGTGCTCCGTCTGCTCCTCTCACACTGACTTCGGCATGTAAGCTGCTCCGATCCTCTTCTGTTAGTAGTTAACCAGTATGATGGCCGTTCTATCCACCTGGACTCTGTGTTTCAGCTGTAAGAGATTAAAAACATGACGGCCGATAGTGAAAATGACAGCACACGATGTGCTAAGTAGTACACTAACTAGTACGCACTAACTAGTACACTAACTTGTAGTGGACATGTACACTAACTAGTACACTAAGTAGTACGCACTAACTAGTACGAGCACTAAATAGTACGCACTAACTAGTACGCACTAACTAGTACACACACTAAGTAGTACACTAACTAGTACACACTAACTAGTACACTAACTTGTAGTGGACATGTACACTAACTAGTACGCACTAACTAGTACACACTAACTAGTACACTAACTTGTAGTGGACATGTACACTAACTAGTACGCACTAACTAGTACACAGACTAAGTAGTACACTAACTAGTTCACACTAACTAGTACGCACTAAGTAGTACACACTAACTAGTACGAGCACTAACTAGTACACACACTAAGTAGTACACTAACTAGTACACATTAACTAGTACACTCTAAGTAGTACACTAAGTAGTTCACACTAACTAGTACACTAACTTGTAGTGGACATGTACACTAACTAGTACGCACTAACTAGTACACACTAACTAGTACACTAACTTGTAGTGGACATGTACACTAACTAGTACGCACTAACTAGTACACAGACTAAGTAGTACACTAACTAGTACAGACTAACTAGTACACTAAGTAGTACGCACTAACTAGTACACACACTAAGTAGTACACTAACTAGTACGAGCACTAACTAGTACACACACTAAGTAGTACACTAACTAGTACACATTAACTAGTACACTCTAAGTAGTACACTAAGTAGTTCACACTAACTAGTACGCACTAAGTAGTACACACTAACTAGTACGAGCACTAACTAGTACACACACTAAGTAGTACACTAACTAGTACACATTAACTAGTACACTCTAAGTAGTACACTAAGTAGTTCACACTAACTAGTACGCACTAAGTAGTACACACTAACTAGTACGAGCACTAACTAGTACACACACTAAGTAGTACACTAACTAGTACGAGCACTAACTAGTACACACACTAAGTAGTACACTAACTAGTACACTCTAAGTAGTACACTAAGTAGTTCACACTAACTAGTACGCACTAAGTAGTACACACTAACTAGTATGCACTAACTAGTACACACTAACTAGTACACAATAACTAGTACACTAACTTGTAGTGGACATGTACACTAACTAGCACGCTTTTTTTTTGTTGTGTGCACGTCCTCTACTAGTTAGTGTGTAGTGCACGTCCTCAACTAGTTAGTGTACACATTCATTACAAATTGGTTTGCATGACACGTCTACTACTAGTTAGTGTGCACGTCCACTACTAGTTATTGTGCAAGTGCTCTACTAGTTAGTGTGTAGTGCATGTCCTCTACTAGTTAGTGTACTAGTTAGTGTGCACATCCTCTACTAGTTAGTGTGCAGATCCACTACAAATTGGTGTGCATGACACGTCTACTACTAGTTAGTGTGCATGTCCACTACAAGTTCATGTGCACGTCCACTACTAGTTAGTGTGCAAGTGCTCTACTAGTAGTTAGTGTGCAATTTAGTGTGCATGTCCTCTACAAGTTAGTGTGCACATCCTTTACTAGTTATTGTGCATGTGTTGTCTTAGTTAAAGGCTCAACAGTCTTCAGGTTACAGCACGTCTCTTCTCAGTCTCTCTAATTCTCATTCAGCATGTTCAGTCAGCAAAAACAAGTTCAGACACTCTCTGACAGGTGTAACACACAAACACACTGACACACATCTGTTGCCGTCTGTCAGTGTGGTGTGAATTGGCCTTAACATGCATGTGCTCCAGTTGTTAGTGTGCAAGTGTCTGATGATGTCATCATCCACAGGCAGGACTCACCACATATTATCATCCGGGCATTAATCTGAAGAAGATTCATTATTACAGTATCAAACTCTTCGAGCAGCTGGAGGCCGAGACAGGGCAGGTGAGACGCATCAGTCATGTTTACTAGAGCTAGAGAGATTCATTCGCTCAGGTTATTAAGTGTGTTGAAGATGATCGTGGTGTGTTTGTGTCGCAGGCCGTGGGCTTCCATCAGCCGGGCAGCATCAGAATCGCGTCCACTCCGGTCCGAGTCGACGAGCTCAAGTATCAGATGAGCCGAACTCACTGGCATCCCACGCCACAGTTCCTCATCGGCCCGGAGAAGATCCAGGAGCTCTTTCCTCTGCTCAACATGAACAAGGTACAGGATTAGACTGAAGCACATACAAAATAAACTGCATCTGACTGCAAAGTTGAAAATTGTATTGTGGAGAGAAAAACGAACATTTTATTATTACATTCAGGAATAATGTAAAATAAAACTAAAAATACACACGAAGATGTGAAGATGTTTCTCTG
>CM074450.1:237500-240000 GCA_037101425.1 Elopichthys bambusa
GTCGTACATCAGTCAAGTGTGTTTATGTCTGTGTGTTGAAGGTTTCGGTAAGGAGTTGTTCGAGTCTGATCTGGACCGTATAATGGATCACGTGGAAATGGCCATGGAGATGGTGCCGGTTCTGAAGAATGCTGACATCATCAACATCGTGTCTGGACCGATTACATACACACCGGACCTGCTGCCCATGATCGGGCCGCACCAGGGAGCCCGCAACTACTGGACCGCCATCGGCTTCGGGTCAGCACTAAATCTGAATTATTCCACACTTTTGAGCGGCAGTGTACAATCACGTGATGATTGACGTGTGAGGTGTGATTGACAGGTACGGCATCATTCACTCTGGAGGAGTGGGGAAATTCCTCAGCGACTGGATCATGAGCGGTGAACCCCCGTATGACCTCATCGAGTGTGACCCCAATCGCTACGGCCACTGGACCACCGTACCGTACGTGTGCGCCAAAGCCAGGGAATCGTACGGCTTCAACAATGTCGGTGAGTCACGTGACAGGAAGACGCATGTGGATGCTGGAGTGATGTCAGTGAGTGTTTGATGTAAATGATCTGTGTGTCTGACTGGTTTCAGTGGGTTTTCCTAAGGAGGAGCGTTTCGCGGGTCGGCCGACTAGCCGGGTCAGTGGCGTCTATGAGCTGCTGAAGGACAAATGCTCTATGGGTTTCCACGCAGGCTGGGAACAGCCACATTACTTCCACAAACCTGGAGACGACACCGGATACAAGTGAGCAGATTTCATCAGCAGATACGTATAAATTACGTATTAACATTAGCGCTCAAACGATTGGGGTCTGTAAGATGTTTAATGTTTCTGAAAGAGTCTCTTCTGCTCACCAAGGCTGCATTTATTTGATCAAAAGAGTAAAAAGAGTGAAATATTATTACCATTTAAAATAACTGCATCCTTGTTGAATAACACTGAATAACATTGAAAAGTACACAAAAAAACCCCTAAACTTGTGAACGGTAGAGTAAATGAAGAGTGATGTGAGTGAGTGTCTCTCTCTGGTCCTGTGATGCAGACCCAGCTTCAGAAGGACTAACTGGTTCAGGCCGGTCGGACGAGAGTGTAAACTGGTGATGGAAGGAGTGGGTGTGATTGACCTTTCACCCTTTGGGAAGTTCATGGTGAAAGGAGACGATTCACACCGGCTGCTCGACCGACTGTTTGCCAACACACTGCCAAAGGTGAGAGAGAGAGAAAAAGCTGCATAGCAACGGCCTAAAACACTCAGAACACCCTAAAAGCTGCATAGCAACTGCCTAAAACACTCAAAACACCCTAAAAGCTGCATAGCAACTGCCTAAAACACTCAGAACACCCTAAAAACTGCAAAGAAATGGCCTAAAACACTCAGAACACCCTAAAAGCTGCAAAGAAACGGCCTAAAACACTCAAAACACCCTAAAAGCTGCATAGCAACGGCCTAAAACACTCAGAACACCCTAAAAGCTGCAAAGAAACGGCCTAAAACACTCAGAACACCCTAAAAGCTGCAAAGAAACGGCCTAAAACACTCAAAACACCCTAAAAACTGCAAAGAAACGGCCTAAAACACTCAAAACACCCTAAAAGCTGCATAGCAACGGCCTAAAACACTCAGAACACCCTAAAAGCTGCAAAGAAACGGCCTAAAACACTCAAAACACCCTAAAAGCTGCATAGCAACGGCCTAAAACACTCAGAACACCCTAAAAGCTGCATAGCAACGGCCTAAAACACTCAGAACACCCTAAAAGCTGCATAACAACTGCCTAAAACACTCAGAACACCCTAAAAGCTGCATAGCAACTGCCTAAAACACTCAGAACACCCTAAAAGCTGCATAGCAACTGCCTAAAACACTCAGAACACCCTAAAAACTGCAAAGAAACGGCCTAAAACACTCAAAACACCCTAAAAGCTGCAAAGAAACGGCCTAAAACACTCAAAACACCCTAAAAGCTGCATAGCAACTGCCTAAAACACTCAGAACACCCTAAAAACTGCAAAGAAACGGCCTAAAACACTCAGAACACCCTAAAAGCTGCATAGCAACGGCCTAAAACACTCAGAACACCCTAAAAGCTGCATAGCAACGGCCTAAAACACTCAGAACACCCTAAAAACTGCAAAGAAACGGCCTAAAACACTCAGAACACCCTAAAAGCTGTATAGCAACGGCCTAAAACACTCAGAACACCCTAAAAGCTGCATAGCAACTGCCTAAAACACTCAGAACACCCTAAAAACTGCAAAGAAACGGCCTAAAACACTCAAAACACCCTAAAAGCTGCAAAGAAACGGCCTAAAACACTCAAAACACCCTAAAAACTGCAAAGAAACGGCCTAAAACACTCAGAACACCCTAAAAGCTGCATAGCAACGGCCTAAAACACTCAGAACACCCTAAAAGCTGCATAGCAACGGCCTAAAACACTCAGAACACCCTAAAAACTGCAAAGAAACGGCCTAAAACACTCAGAACACCCTAAAAGCTGTAT
>CM074450.1:245000-270000 GCA_037101425.1 Elopichthys bambusa
ACCCGCCTGCAGAAGAAGAGCAAGAGCGTCTGAGAACCTGAAGACCGGACGAACTGGACATGACCTTAATGACCTTTCATAAACGCATTCGATGATGTGACGACAGAATCAGCCGAGATTTTCATTTCTGTGTGAAAGTCTCAAAACAACTGCGAACGTGTCCGAAAATGAAAATGAAAAGTCGTCGTTTTTTCAAATGTTGAAATCTGTGTTAAAAAGCATTAAAAATGGAAAACACTGTGACGTTTTGCTGCTGCTGAAACATTGTGTCTTAATGTCTGTGAATGACTTCTAGTCTAATTCTGTGATTTATTTGACAGTGTTTTGTGTCTCGAGGGTCCGAATAACTGACAAGTCTTACAAAGAGCCAGAGAAGAACTTTAATAAAACATCAGATGATTCCAGTATGATGCTGACCTCTTATTATTCTCCATCTCTGTACTGTATGTTTAATAATAACTCCCTTTCTTCCTCTCTGACAGGTTTAATCGTAGAACGAACGTTTTTGAAGAATTTAAAAGTTTATAATCATATTTACCGTAGTACAATGGTTCAAAACTGAACTGAAAATTAGAATTTAAGGAAGTGGAATTCAAATGGAATAAAGTTTATATATTTGCTGTGTGTATTTTTTATGAATGCATTTAATATTTAGTATTAAATGCATTAATGAATATTAATTACATTACGGTACTTTACCAAAGGCTGTCACAAGGTATTCGAGAGACGTCACATGACTATTTAATATTCATAACCACACGCTCGCCATCGAAATATTCACCACAAGGAACTAAATTTAAATGTTTTTGTTCCGTTAAGAAATCTAAATGTCGGTTTAATCATAGAACGAAAGTTTCTGAAAGATTTAAAAGTTTGTAATCATAAACTGAACTGAAAATGAATCCTTTCCTGTGTGAGAATTTAAATTTAAGGAAGCGGAATTCAAATGGAATAAACCGCTTTTTTTATGAACTTATTTAATATTAATTTAAGCTCGGTTAATGAATATTAATAGTTACGAAGGCTGTCACAAGGTATTCGAGAGACGTCACATGACTATTTAATATTCATAACCACGCCCTCACCATAGAAATGTTCCACGGAACGTCAGCGGAACTAAATGAATATTCATGAGCTGGGACTTCTCTGATTTTGTAGCTTTCCTCTTTTGCTGTATTGGTGTTTGATTGCTCTGTTTTAATCAGACATGATTAGTTTTAATTCAGCGTGTTGAGAGGAATCAGAGTTTGTCTGTGAGCGACTCGCTGAGAATGAAACTCGCGCTGTGTTTTCTGCTCGTTTCTGTCACTCGTGTCGCGGCCAAACCGCCGAATATCGTGTTTATTTTGGCGGATGATTTCGGCTGGAATGATGTGGGATATCACGGTTCCGAGATCAGAACTCCTCATCTCGACCGTCTGTCCGGTCAGGGGGTTCGGCTGGAGAATTACTACGTCCAGCCGCTGTGCACTCCATCCCGAAACCAGCTGATGACCGGCCGCTACCAGGTCAGATATTAATTATTAATGAATTATACCATCATATTGTCTGAGAAAGTACTGTGTAAGTTGTGTTGGTATCAAGAGTTCAGAACTGAACTGAAAAGGAATTCATTTCCTGAATTTGAATTTAAGGAAGTAGAGTTCAAAAGGGGGGAAAAAAACTGTTTTTGTTAATGCTTTTATTTTTTCAGTATAATAATACCATGTTTATGTGCATAGATACCATGGTACTGTTTAATACCATATTCATATTGGTTATGCATATTCATTATCTATATCTATGTTTTTTTGTTGTTGGAAGTACCATAGTATATTTGATTGTACGTGTGTGTTGTGGTCAGATTCGCACGGGTCTGCAGCATCAGATCATCTGGCCGTGTCAGCCGTACTGTGTTCCTCTGGACGAGAAGCTTCTGCCGGAGCTCATGCGGGACGCCAGCTACGACACGCACATGGTGGGCAAGTGGCATCTGGGCATGTTCCGGAAGGACTGTCTGCCCACCCGCCGAGGCTTCCAGACCTTCTTCGGTAGGTGCGAGAAACCAGATGGAGGATCAGAGTCAACAGGAACTAGGAACAGACGCTTTATATCGGTCATGTGGTTGTGTTTGTTTGTCTGCAGGTTACCTCACGGGTTCAGAGGAATATTTCACTCATCACAGATGTAGTTTCATCGCTCCTCTGAACGTGACACGCTGCGCTCTGGACCTGCGGGACGGGGAGGACGTGGCCAGCAATTACACGGGCCAGTACTCGACAGAACTCTTCGCTCAGAGAGCCACGGACATCATCACACGCCACCCACCTGAGAAGGTACACATGCTCATAAACACGTGAAAAAACACGTCACATGAGTCTCATTTGCATCTGAACAGACGTGTTCTTCCTGTTCGCACCAAAATTGTTGCTCTTGCGCTACCCTGCCTATATGGTACTAATGTTATTTGTGAAGGTCTTAAAAGCCTTAAATTCTGATCCCAGATCAGAAATGGGAAATGCATCCATCTGACCAGAGGCAGCGTCTCATATCAGATATGAATGCGCTGCATCAGGAGTTTTTGGTTTCTCTTGCTTCGCAGCCGTTGTTCCTCTATGTGGCACTGCAGGCGGTTCACGGCCCCTTGCAGGTTCCCAAGCGCTACGTCACCCCCTACAGCTTCATCAAGGACAAGTGGCGGCGCGAGTATGCAGGGATGGTGTCGGCGATGGACGAAGCCGTAGGGAACATCAGCCGAGCTCTTCAGGACGCTGGACTGTGGAACAACACCGTTCTCATTTTCTCAACAGGTACTGAGAAGCTCTAGAAGCTCAAAGATGTACGTCAAGTGTATTTGTAGAGCATGTTACACAAAACACATCGTCTCAAAGCAGCTTTACTGGAAGTCATAATAACTATATTGTATTTATAGTGTTGTCTAGTACATACATCAGTGACTCAAGAACAACTTTTTTATAAGATTTTAAATATCGGTTGTTTTTGTTCCGTTAAGAAATTTAAAAATTGGGATATTGGTTGATTTTGAATGTCATTTATATTTAGTCATTTAGCAGACGCCACTTACGAATGAGAATAGTAGAAGCAATCAAATCAACATGAGTACAACAGTACGTAAGTGCCGTGTCAAGTCAGTTTCATCAGTAAAGTGCTCGTAGCAAGGTGTTTTTTTATTTTTTATATATATATATATATATATACGCAAATAGATGGAGAAAGAGAATAGAAAATCGGAAAAAGTAAAATATAAATAAAAGTGCTAATGTTACTGGGTCAAGTGTTGATGAAAAAGATATGTCTTTAGCAGTATTTTGAAAATGGCTAAAGACTCGGATGTTCGGATAGAGCGTGGCAGGTCATTCCACCCGCCAGGAACGGACCAGGAGAAGGTCCGTGAGAGTGATTTTGTGCCCATTTGGGATGGCACCACAAGACGCCGTTCACTTGCAGATCGCAAGCCTCTGGAGGGCGCGTAAGTCTGAAGTAGTGAGTTTAGGTATGGTGGTGCAGAGCCAGTGGCTGTTCTGTAGGCAAACATCAGAGCCTTGATGCGAGCAGCTATTGGCAGCCAATGCAAACTGATGAAGAGAGGTGTGACATGCGCTCTCTTCGGTTCGTTAAAGACCAGTCTTGCTGCAGCATTCTGGATCAGTTGTAGAGGCTTGACAGTGCATGCTGGAAGGCCTGCCAAGAGAGCATTACAATAGAACAAGAGCTTGGACAAGAATTTGTGTGGAAAGCTCTGATAGGAAGGGTCTAATCTTCCTAATGTTGTACAGAGCAAATCTGTCGTTGTAGCGATATGATCTGTGAAGCTTAAACAATCATCCATCACCACTCCAAGGTTCCTGGCCGTCCTGGAAGGAGTTAAGGTTGACGACCCAAGTTGAATGGAAAGGTTATGATGAAGTGGTGGGTTTGCACCGACCACAAGCACTTACGGTTTTGCAAGGTTAAGTTGAAGGTGGTGGTCCTTCATCCAGGCAGATATGGCTGTCAGGCAGGCTGCGATGCGACCAGCAACCGTCGGATCATCTGGTTGGAATGAGAGGAAGAGTTGTGTGTCATCAGCATAACAGTGATAGGAAAAAACATGTTTCTGAATGATAGATCCTAGTGATGTAGATGGAGAAGAGAAGTGGTCCAAGCACTGAGCCCTGAGGTACCCCAGTAGCAAGATGATGCGACTCGGACACCTCACCCCTCCAAGATACCCTGAAGGACCTACCTGAGAGGTAAGACTCGAACCACTGGAGTGCGGTTCCTGAGATGCCCTTCGACATGAGGGTTGACAGGAGGATCTGGTGGTTAACAGTGTCAAAAGCAGCAGACAGATCCAGCAAGATGAGTACTGAGGATTTTGAAGTTGCTCGTGCCAGTCTCAGGGCTTCAGTAACTGAGAGCAGGGCAGTCTCTGTTGAGTGGCCACTCTTGAAGCCAGACTGGTTGTTGTCAAGGAGGTTGTTCTGTGTGGGATAAGTAGACAGTTGGCTGAACACAACTCTCTCAAGTGTCTTCGCAATGAATGGAAGAAGGGATACCGGTCTATAGTTTTCTAAAAGTGCTGGATTCAGAGTGGGTTTTCTTAAGCAGCAGTGGTGTAATCCTAGCCTGGATATTGTGATAGTATGTGGTTTTAGCATTGGAGACATTAGTAGAGAAAGAAGAAAGGAGTGACTAGATCAGTAGGATCTTTAGATTTGCGCCACTTCCTCTCTGCAGCCCTGAGTCTAGACCGATGTTCACGGAGAACTTCGGATAGCCAGGGGGCAGAGGGGGTGGCACGGGCTGGTCTGGATGAAAGGGGGCAGAAGACATCTAAGCAAGATGTTAGCATGGTGCAAAGAGTGTCAGTAGCATCGTTAGTGTCCAGAGATGAGAACTAATTAGGGGGAGGAAGTGTGGATGAGACCAGAGGATAGGTGGGAGGGTGAGAGCGAGCGTAGGTTTCTCCGAAAAGTAACATGTGGTGGAGTGTGTGTTGAGCTAGGGGTCAGGTTGAGATTAAAAGTGATGAGGAAGTGGTCAGAGGTGTGTAGTGGAGTGACCAGTGTATTATCCGTGGAGCAGCAGCGTGTGTAGATGAGGTCCAATTGGTTACCTGATTTGTGGGTAGCTGTAGTAGACACTCGCTTGAGATCAAATGAGGCAAGCAGAGTGCGGAAGTCAGCAGCCTGAGGTTTGTCTAGATGGATGCTGAAATCTCCAAGTACTAGCAGAGGAGTACCATCCTCTGGGAAGGATGATAGTAACACATCTAACTCCTCCAAGAAGTTACCTAGCTGACCTGGGGGACGATAAAGCACTACAATATGGATTTTAGTAGGGTAGGTGATGGTAACTGCATGTGATTCAAATGAGCTATTGTCACAGAGAGCTGGTAAAGGATTGAACTTCCACACGATTTACAAGTGTTAGTAACAGTGGGAATTTGCAAGCACATATCTAAAACAGGTTGCAAGATAGACAGACAAGAGCAAACTGTATGAAAGAGGAAGGAAAGAAGGAAAAAGAAAATATTACTCAAGTGCCTTGTTGGTGTCCTTGCTGGTCCTTACACTCTTCGCTCTGCGGTATACTACACAGTTTTATACCTAAGTATGTAGATCCTCCTGTTGTTTGGCTGCTTCTCTCTAATAGATGCTAAATTACAGCTGTTTAAGTACTATAAGCTGGCTTTGGCCACGCCTTACTGACTCGCGAACAAACGCGACTTGCCACGTGAATACAGTAAACAGACTTTCCTAGCAACGACAGAGCACTAAAATCTAACTAGAAAAGTCACAAAAACACTTAGAGTATGTAGATCCTCCTGTTGTTTGACTGCTTCTCTCTAATAAAATGAGAGACAACCAAAAAACAACCAATATGTCGGTTGTTTTTATTCCGTTAAGAGATTTAAATGTTGGACGTTTTTGCTTCATTAACAGATTTAAAAGATTTATTGATAGTAAACAATTCCCAAAATGTCAATGAGGAGCATCAGTTGAAGTGACAAACAGGAAGTAGAAATCATTTAAGTGCTGTGAGCGCATGTTTATTATTAGAACACGTTTGATTGGAGCTCAGAGTATTTTATAAGATTTAGTATTTTTATAAATTTATGTTGGTGCTGTTTTGATGGCTGTTAATAATTTGAACAGTATTGAAATATATCTGATCATTAGAGGATCAAATGATGAATTCCACATCAGGGAGCAAATGAGTCCAAATGAATGGTTTGTGTAAAAACCTCTGTGTCATGATCAGTCCATGAGGTGGCGCTGTTTCCTCTCTGTTGGGGCAGATAACGGTGGTCAGACCCTGACAGGAGGAAATAACTGGCCTCTGCGTGGCAGGAAGTGGACGCTCTGGGAGGGCGGAGTCAGGGGCGTGGCCTTCGTGACTGGACCGCTGATAGAGCAGCCAGGAACTGTCAGTCGAGGGCTCATCCACGTCTCTGATTGGCTGCCTACGATTGTGGGTCTGGCTGGGGCGTCGACCAACGGCACCAAACCTCTGGACGGCTTCAATGTGTGGGACACTATCAGGTGACTGTGAGCTGCTCTTCATCATCATCATCATCATAGAAACACCTGCCAGTGATGAACTGAGACAATACACTGCAAATGATGGAGCAAAAAAACTTGATTCAAAGGAAAAACTAGATATTTATTCTTGTTTTAAGCACAAACTCACTACATTTTGATACATCTACTAAATATATTCAGTCATTTTGCTTCTCCACTAAATGTATCTTGATTTAAGAATGTTTAGATATTTGTGCTGGAAAACAAGCCAATAATTTTTGCACTTTTGCTGATAAATAGTATTTAAGCACTATTGAAAAACAGGTATTTTTGTCCCAGTTTCTGCCTGTAGGATGTTTGATGATCAGTTCATCTCTCGTTTTAATCGAAGCGTGTGTTTGTGTGTTTCAGTCGTGGTCAAGCGTCTCCTCGGGTCGAGCTCCTACATAACATCGACCCGCTGTATGTGGACGACTCGCCCTGTGAGTGAGAGCCCGGTTTACACTGAGACCAGAATCAGGTTTGACTTCCGATCACACATGAGCTGCGTGTCTCTTTCAGGTCCAGGTCCAGGTGATGACGCGTCGGGCGAGTTCCTGCAGGACTCTCTTCACTCCTCAGCGTCTCGGCCGGTCGCTCTCGGCTCTCGCTCAGAGTTTAATATCTCAGTTCACGCCGCCATTCGCTACAAGAACTGGAAGCTTCTGACGGGTTACCCAGGTAACATATCTACACTTTAAAGTCGTCATGAAAGGGACGTTGCGCTGTGATAATCGTGGGCTTCTTTCAGGTTGTCCTCTCTGGATTGCGCCCCCTGGTGGCCATCCGGTGAAGGCGCCTGAGCCGCTGAAGCAGGTGATGCTGTTTAACATTGAGGAGGATCCCGAGGAGCGCGTGGAGGTTTCCCATCAGCGCCCGGAGGTGGTGGCCTTCCTGCTCCGACGCCTGCAGCAGTACCAGAACCAGGCCAAACCCATCATCTTCCCCCCCGATGACCCGCGCTGTGACCCCGGAGCCACGGGAGCCTGGGGACCCTGGGAATGATGAGGATGATGAAGGCTAGTGCTGCTGAAGAGCGTCTGTGACGCTTATGAACAGTCATGAGGTTTAGCTGGACGTCTTCAGTGTTTATACACATGAATGCACTCGTGTGTGTGTGTGTGTGTGTGTGTGCTTACAGCTCTCACCTTTAAATCATATCAGTCTTCTGAACATTAATCATTTTTCAACATGATCAGCATCAAATGTGATTGCAGTGTGTGTGTGTTTGGGCTCATGCGAGTTTGTGACAGGATGTTTATTTATTCTGTTTGGTGGCATATAAAGTAAGAAAGCTTGTTTCCGCAATGGAATAAAAAAAAAAGGACATTTTGGCTTTTTTCTTGCAATTCTAAGTTTATATCTCACAATTGTGATCCCCCCCCCCCCTGCAATTCTAAGTTTATATTTTTGCAATTCTTGCATTTTTCTTACAATTCTGTATTTTTTCCTACAATTTTTAAGTTTATATCTCGCAATTCTGATTTAATTGTTTTGAATTCTGAGTTTATAATATCGTAATTGTGATGTTTTTTCACAATTCGGAGTTTATCTTGTAATTCTGGCTCTTTTTTTTTAATGCAATTCTAAGTTTATATCTCGCAATTCTGAATTTATTTCGTAATTCTGACTTTTTTTTTTTTTTTTCACAATTTGGATTTTATCTCGCAGTTCTGACTTTTTTTCCGCAATTCTGACTTTTTTCTTTTTTTTGCAGTTCTTGCTTTTTTCTCGCAATTCAGAAGTTTGCAAAATCATTATTCGGCTCTTTTCCATCATCAAAGCATCGTAAGAGTCGTTCATATGACTCGTGAGTCTTCTGAAGCCTGATTCTGTGAGTGAACACTGATGATCTTCTCCGCTGAAGCTGGTGTTTCCCATCATGCACTGGTTCTTATGTGTGTTTTAACAGATGAGCTCTGGATGAGAAACACTGAGAGGAATGAGGCTCATTCTCACACACATCATATGCAGTCAATTAATTTTATGAAAATCATATGAAATTTTTTTTTTTTTTTTAAATGGAACATTTATTGAAGCATTGGACAACATATTAAAAAAATCTTTAAAAAATGTGTTTTTGTTGAGTGCCTTTTTTATGCAAAAATATGCAATTAGCTGCAGATGCTGATATTTATATGGACAAAAAGTGATGAACGCCTGTAAATCAGTGAGATCTTGATTACGGTACAGCAGATACTGACGTTAAATGCATTTAAATATTAAGACTGAGTGCGACAGGTTTATCAGATCATATTGATCTTTTATGGCCTCAGTCTTGGTCCAGTCCAGTTCTGTTCAGTTCTGGTTTCTAACGCCATCTTCATCAGTCCGAAGCAGGAGCAGATCTTCTGAACTGGGTTTGTGCTTCACAGTAGAGACGGAGAACAGATTGAAAAGCCATTAGAGAGGAGGAGACAGACTTTTCCAGAGACAGCAGCTCACTTCCTGTAATCAGACCCGCCCCCTCCTCTACACTTCCTGTGAGTGTGGAATGGTGGCCTGTGATTGGCTGGAGCAGAAGCTCAATGTCTCCACGTGTCTCAGTCTGTCTCTCTGTGTCCTTCTGAAACTGTTTGAGAAATACTGAGCTTTACAACTAGATGTTGTGAGGTGTGTGTGTGTGTGTGTGTGTGTGTGTGAGAGAGTGACGTCAGGTGTGTGTTCCTGTGATGTCACGGTGAACAGACTCCAGATGTGTTTGATCTCATGAGGACAGAAACTCTTTCTCCTTCGGTTCATCTCCTGTGTTTGTCGATCGTCACTGTCACGTTGTGTTTCAGTCACACGAGCTGAAATTAGAGCAGGTTTTGTGTCTCGCTCACAGACGAAGGTGGTCATTATGTGTGATTTGACTGAGGAACTCTGGGATATGCTGGAGGTGTTTGTCACACAGATGTTGATGGAGCGGATGAGTCCAGTTACACGTGAACATTATCAGACGGGCCGAGCGCTGCGGGTCACGAGCGTGTGTGCGACAGAAGCCAGCCATTATGAGCCGCACAAAGGAACATTCCAGGTTATTTCCAGTGTGCCGTCAGTTACAGACCGTGAGGAGAAACATGGAAAATATGTGGACATGAACATCCTCTGACACTAATCAACATGTAACAGCTGTGAAACTGCAGTTCATCTCCTGCGCTGAGCTATATTGTGATTATTGTGCAGCCCCGCTTATTTATTTTAATTTTACATTGAATATAATTAATTATCAGCTTTTTCATTAACTTATGAACCCTCATTTGGGAAACTCTAATTAAATAAAGCCATGAGTGCACATTTGGGCTGTGTTTCCATGGTGACGCCCCTGTCAATCACACAGGTCAGTGCTCTGATCATCAGAATTCTTGATCTTTGATCTTGATTATTTAGTGGTTCATTAGATTAGATTAGTTTAGGTGATTGATTGATCTGTGGCCGCAGCTGGAGGTGTGAAGGGCGAGATGGAGGTTTAAAGATAAAGTTTATGTGTGATGATGAACATATTCATTCATTTAAATGATAAATTGTGACATTGTTTTGAAGTAAATAAGTGTGTCGCAGGAAACACCTCCAGGAGCTAATGTGGGCGTGACCTTTAACCTTTGATCTGATGCCAGTGAGATCCTGACAGCTGCAGTATACGGACTCTCTCTCTGTTCGTCGCTGGTGTGGTTTCTTCTCCTCTCACTCGTCCATCTGCTCTCTGGACGTCTCTCTTTCAACTTTCTTTCCTTCTGTTTTTCTATCACACACTCATCAGAGCAGCCGTTTACTGTGGTAAAATCACGATTATTGCCACGGTTCGTCCTCTGTTTAGATTTCTCTTCATCTCTTTGTTTATCTTCTCTTTATGGACGTATACAGTGAGAATCAGAGAGTTTCATTATGTTTTCTTTAGGGTTTCATTGATCATAAATGATCATAAGTCAACCAAGAATGATCATTCTCTCATCATTTACTCACCTACATGTCATTCCAAACCTGTATGAAAAACAGAAGAATACATTTAGAAAAATGTCTGTTTTTTTTTTTGTCCAAACAATGAAAGTCAATGGGGTCCAATATTTTTTGGGAGGAAAAATTATGGAACGCAACATTTTTTCAAGCGAACAAAGTTTCTTGAGGGAACGCAATAGTTTTGCAAGCGAACAAAGTTGCTTAAAGGAACGCAATAGTTTTGCAAGCGAACAAAGTTTCTTAAAGGAACGCAATAGTTTTGCAAGCGAACAAAGTTGCTTAAAGGAACGCAATAGTTTTGCAAGCGAACAAAGTTTCTTAAAGGAACACAATAGTTTTGCAAGCGAACAAAGTTGCTTAAAGGAACGCAATAGTTTTGCAAGCGAACAAAGTTGCTTAAAGGAACGCAATAGTTTTGCAAGCGAACAAAGTTTCTTAAAGGAACGCAATAGTTTTGCAAGCGAACAAAGTTGCTTAAAGGAACACAATAGTTTTGCAAGCGAACAAAGTTACTTAAAGGAACGCAATAGTTTTGCAAGCGAACAAAGTTTCTTAATGGAACGCAATAGTTTTGCAAGCGAACAAAGTTGCTTAAAGGAACGCAATAGTTTTGCAAGCGAACAAAGTTTCTTAAAGGAACACAATAGTTTTGCAAGCGAACAAAGTTTCTTAAAGGAACGCAATAGTTTTGCAAGCGAACAAAGTTTCTTAAAGGAACACAATAGTTTTGCAAGCGAACAAAGTTTCTTAAAGGAACGCAATAGTTTTGCAAGCGAACAAAGTTTCTTGAGGGAACGCAATAGTTTTGCAAGCGAACAAAGTTGCTTAAAGGAACGCAATAGTTTTGCAAGCGAACAAAGTTTCTTGAGGGAACGCAATAGTTTTGCAAGCGAACAAAGTTTCTTAAAGGAACACAATAGTTTTGCAAGCGAACAAAGTTGCTTAAAGGAACGCAATAGTTTTGCAAGCGAACAAAGTTTCTTGAGGGAACGCAATAGTTTTGCAAGCGAACAAAGTTTCTTAAAGGAACGCAATAGTTTTGCAAGCGAACAAAGTTTCTTAAAGGAACGCAATAGTTTTGCAAGCGAACAAAGTTTCTTGAGGGAACGCAATAGTTTTGCAAGCGAACAAAGTTTCTTGAGGGAACGCAATAGTTTTGCAAGCGAACAAAGTTTCTTGAGGGAACGCAATAGTTTTGCAAGCGAACAAAGTTGCTTAAAGGAACGCAATAGTTTTGCAAGCGAACAAAGTTTCTTGAGGGAACGCAATAGTTTTGCAAGCGAACAAAGTTTCTTGAGGGAACGCAATAGTTTTGCAAGCGAACAAAGTTGCTTAAAGGAACGCAATAGTTTTGCAAGCGAACAAAGTTTCTTAAAGGAACGCAATAGTTTTGCAAGCGAACAAAGTTTCTTGAGGGAACGCAATAGTTTTGCAAGCGAACAAAGTTTCTTGAGGGAACGCAATAGTTTTGCAAGCGAACAAAGTTGCTTAAAGGAACGCAATAGTTTTGCAAGCGAACAAAGTTTCTTGAGGGAACGCAATAGTTTTGCAAGCGAACAAAGTTTCTTGAGGGAACGCAATAGTTTTGCAAGCGAACAAAGTTGCTTAAAGGAACGCAATAGTTTTGCAAGCGAACAAAGTTTCTTAAAGGAACGCAATAGTTTTGCAAGCGAACAAAGTTTCTTGAGGGAACGCAATAGTTTTGCAAGCGAACAAAGTTTCTTAAAGGAACGCAATAGTTTTGCAAGCGAACAAAGTTGCTTAAAGGAACGCAATAGTTTTGCAAGCGAACAAAGTTTCTTAAAGGAACACAATAGTTTTGCAAGCGAACAAAGTTGCTTAAAGGAACGCAATAGTTTTGCAAGCGAACAAAGTTTCTTAAAGGAACACAATAGTTTTGCAAGCGAACAAAGTTTCTTGAGGGAACGCAATAGTTTTGCAAGCGAACAAAGTTTCTTAAAGGAACACAATAGTTTTGCAAGCGAACAAAGTTTCTTAAAGGAACGCAATAGTTTTGCAAGCGAACAAAGTTTCTTGAGGGAACGCAATAGTTTTGCAAGCGAACAAAGTTTCTTAAAGGAACACAATAGTTTTGCAAGCGAACAAAGTTTCTTAAAGGAACGCAATAGTTTTGCAAGCGAACAAAGTTGCTTAAAGGAACGCAATAGTTTTGCAAGCGAACAAAGTTTCTTGAGGGAACGCAATAGTTTTGCAAGCGAACAAAGTTTCTTAAAGGAACGCAATAGTTTTGCAAGCGAACAAAGTTTCTTGAGGGAACGCAATAGTTTTGCAAGCGAACAAAGTTTCTTAAAGGAACGCAATAGTTTTGCAAGCGAACAAAGTTTCTTGAGGGAACGCAATAGTTTTGCAAGCGAACAAAGTTTCTTGAGGGAACGCAATAGTTTTGCAAGCGAACAAAGTTTCTTAAAGGAACGCAATAGTTTTGCAAGCGAACAAAGTTTCTTAAAGGAACGCAACAGTTTTGCAAGCGAACAAAGTTTCTTAAAGGAACGCAATAGTTTTGCAAGCGAACAAAGTTTCTTGAGGGAACGCAATAGTTTTGCAAGCGAACAAAGTTTCTTAAAGGAACGCAATAGTTTTGCAAGCGAACAAAGTTTCTTGAGGGAACGCAATAGTTTTGCAAGCGAACAAAGTTTCTTAAAGGAACGCAATAGTTTTGCAAGCGAACAAAGTTTCTTAAAGGAACGCAATAGTTTTGCAAGCGAACAAAGTTTCTTAAAGGAACGCAATAGTTTTGCAAGCGAACAAAGTTTCTTAAAGGAACGCAATAGTTTTGCAAGCGAACAAAGTTTCTTAAAGGAACGCAATAGTTTTGCAAGCGAACAAAGTTTCTTAAAGGAACGCAATAGTTTTGCAAGCGAACAAAGTTGCTTAAAGGAACGCAATAGTTTTGCAAGCGAACAAAGTTTCTTAAAGGAACACAATAGTTTTGCAAGCGAACAAAGTTTCTTGAGGGAACGCAATAGTTTTGCAAGCGAACAAAGTTTCTTAAAGGAACACAATAGTTTTGCAAGCGAACAAAGTTTCTTAAAGGAACGCAATAGTTTTGCAAGCGAACAAAGTTTCTTGAGGGAACGCAATAGTTTTGCAAGCGAACAAAGTTTCTTAAAGGAACACAATAGTTTTGCAAGCGAACAAAGTTTCTTAAAGGAACGCAATAGTTTTGCAAGCGAACAAAGTTGCTTAAAGGAACGCAATAGTTTTGCAAGCGAACAAAGTTTCTTGAGGGAACGCAATAGTTTTGCAAGCGAACAAAGTTTCTTAAAGGAACGCAATAGTTTTGCAAGCGAACAAAGTTTCTTGAGGGAACGCAATAGTTTTGCAAGCGAACAAAGTTTCTTAAAGGAACGCAATAGTTTTGCAAGCGAACAAAGTTTCTTGAGGGAACGCAATAGTTTTGCAAGCGAACAAAGTTTCTTGAGGGAACGCAATAGTTTTGCAAGCGAACAAAGTTTCTTGAGGGAACGCAATAGTTTTGCAAGCGAACAAAGTTTCTTAAAGGAACGCAATAGTTTTGCAAGCGAACAAAGTTTCTTGAGGGAACGCAATAGTTTTGTGAGACTTTTACTTAAGTCTCCTGTTTCTCCTGTGAAAAAGTAATCTTGTACGCGTGTCCTCTAGTCATCCAGCATTTGAGGAGAAATATTGCATGATTAAATGAGACGCAACTGAGGTTGTCTTTGAGCTATGAAAGAGCTCGTGAGCAGTAAACGTCTCCTCTCTGTATTCACACATCTCTTATTTCTTCAGCTGTGTGTCGCAGATGATCTGAGATCAGTTTAGGGCAGACGGCTGGTGGTCTGTCAGGGTTACAGTGGGTGAAGAATGTGTGCCATACAAACAAATACATGCCTGCGAGCTCACCAAACACACATCTGAGAGATTAAATACTAACACTTTACAATAGGGTCTCATTTGTTAACTTCATTAGTTAACATGAACTACTTTTAAAGCATTTAGTTAATTTCAACATTTACGAATGCATTATTAAAATTAAAAGTTGTATCTGTTAATATTATTTAATGTTTTAATACGAGTTAATATGAACCAACAATGTGTTTTTATTAACTAACAATATCAAAGATTAAAAAAATACAGTAACAAATGTTTTAAACATATTTTACACTCTTCTAAACTTTTCCCCGGACCTGTTTGAAAACATGTGATGTGATGAAGTCTGACAATGAGTTTTATCACATACAAAACGACGCAAAACAAGCCTACAGCCTCAATAAAACCATTCAACATCGGAACAATGAAAGACCCTCGTGTTGCTCTGATTATAGAATTATTGAGCGAGCACGCGCGTGCGCGCACACACACAGCTGTAAACCCTCGTGGAAGCGCCGGTGTGTTGCCGTGGTGACGGTGGCGAGAAAGAGAGAGAGAGAAAGGGAGAGAGAGTGTGTGTCGGTAAATGAGTTTGTGAGCTCGCGAACGGTTTAACGGAAACCTTCGTTTTCTGGATGTTTGAAATCACCGACTTTCTTTCTCGAGACCCTCCGGCTGAAGAGCGCGCGAACGTGAGTAGCTTTTGTTCTCGCGAATTTACCTCAGATTTCTACATTTACCTCACTTTCTTACATGAACACCTCAGATTAATTACAAAAAAAAAAAAAAAAAAAAAAAAAAACACCAGATTAATTTTACTTACCGTTAGACCAAGACGACAGAAAGATTTCAGTCAGAAAGTTGTCTATTTGAATCGGCTTTTACGTCTTTTATCGTCGGTCGGTTTGTCCAGAACGGAAAGTCGTGGCAAGAGAAACGACGAGTTCCTTCTTTCTCCCTTCTCTGTCTCTTTTTCTGGATTTTGAAAGCGTTTTTCCTTGCTTTAACGTGATATAACTTGATATTTAGTCGGTGATTAATGTTTGTTCTTCGAGTAAATGTGTTTGGTTTAATTTTTTCCCCCCTGATCGTTCAGATTTACTCATTCATACTCCATTTATCTAAACAAAACGCTTTATTTGCTTTATTTCATTCAACAGTATGCCAGAAACACACAATATATTGTGTGAAATAATATTTACGAAAATCTGATGGTATTATTGTGGATCAAATATACTATCATGGACTTGTTATTATTGTAATATCATATGTTTTTGTACACATGCCATGTTATTCTATAAGATCATATGTCGTTTTATGTGGTTAGTACATCAATATGTTTATCATAATGGATTTATCAAAGTATCATGATTTTATGGCTCAGATGTGTCAGTAATATTAAATATTTTACATTATTTAGTTTCTAAAGAAGCTTGTTTCCACCCTGGAATAAAAATAAAAGAGGTTAATTGTGGCTTTTTATCTCACAATTCTGATTAAAAAAAGGTTATGAACTCAGAATTGCTAGAAAAAAGTCAGAATTTGGAGTTTATATCTCTAAATTCTAATAATTGTGACATTTAAACTAGCAATTCAGGTTTCTGAGATAAAAAGTCAAAATCGTGAGATAAAACATTGCAATTTTTAACTTTAATAGTGATAATATTTGCTTTTTTCAGTAATTTTTCTCTCCGCTGTGCATTATAAAGGTTTTACTTATATTTTTTGTTTAAAAACAGCAAAGTACCATGTGTTTATAATGTGACTGCTTTAGGGACCCACAATGCCTTGGGCCCACAGTCACAGTTACTGACATCAGTGTGATGTCTTTTTTCCTGCGCTGGCCCTTTAAGGTCTGGTTGAGGTTAGCTGGTTAACCAGCGCTCGATCATCAGTGAAGGTTCACTTTATGGAAGCTAAGAATAAGAGCGCGGACAGTCCTACCGCCGGCCGTAAAAACTGTGGAAGAAACACAGACGCTTCATTACGGGCTGCTCAAGCCAAGAGAAAACACACGCGTGTCCCTCTCATATGCTGCCAAGAGAGAGAGACACGCTTTGGTTTGCTCCTTCCTCCATGAAGGAGTGGAAAATCAGAGCAGAGTTTTGCTGCAGTGTTTGTGGGCCGTCAGGTAAACAGTGATGTTTAGATCTCAGACCACACAATCTGTGCCCCATCTCTATGATTCGAATGTGTTCAAAACCTACTGAGCTGCCTACCTAGACTGCGTTTTAAGTGATCATAGGCACACTGGCAGACTTCACATTTTATTAATCAACACACTGACAGGGATTTGCAGTGACAAAGTGACTTCAGTCATTCATTTTAGAACTGCCATTAAACTTAAAAAAATGAGCAAATACAGCTCTAAAAAAATGGATCACTGTATTGATTCATTTTAACTATAATGATTCATTTTAGAACTGCCATTATAGTTAAAAAAATGAACAAATACAGCTCTAAAAAGAATCATTATAGTAAAAAAATGGATCACTACAGTTCAAATATGAATAATTGCAATTCTAAAATAAATCATTGTAGTTCAAAAATGGATCACTGTATTGATTCGTTTTTTAACTATAATGATTCATTTTAGAACTGCAGTGATTCATTTTTGAAATATAGTGATCCATTTTTTTATTATAATTCATTTCAAACTGTATTGATCCATTTTTAACTATAATGATTCATTTTAGAACTGCCATTATAGTTAAAAAAATGAACAAATACAGCTCTAAAATAAATCATTATAGTTAAAAAACGAATCAATACAGCTCTAAAATGAATCATTATAGTAAAAAAAATGGATCACTGTATTGATTTGTTTTTTAACTGTATTGATTCAATTTTGATCTACAGTGGTTCATTTTTTAACTATAATGATTCATTTTAGAACTGTATTGATTCATTTTTGAAATATAGTGATCCATTTTTTTATTATAATTCATTTCAAACTGTATTGATCCATTTTTAACTATAATGATTCATTTTAGAACTGCCATTATAGTTAAAAAAATGAACAAATACAGCTCTAAAATAAATCATTATAGTTAAAAAACGAATCAATACAGCTCTAAAATGAATCATTATAGTAAAAAAATGGATCACTGTATTGATTCGTTTTTTAACTGTATTGATTCAATTTTGATCTACAGTGGTTCATTTTTTAACTATAATGATTCATTTTAGAACTGTTGATTCATTTTTTAAGTATAGTGGTTCCTCTTTGAACTGCAGTGATTCATTTTAGAACTGTAATGATTCATGTTTTAACTATAATGATTCGTTCTAGAACTGTATTGATTCATTTTTGAAATATAGTGATCCATTTTTTATTATAATTCATTTTAAACTGTATTGATTCATTTTAACTATAATGATTCATTTTAGAACTGCCATTATAGTTAAAAAAATGAACAAATACAGCTCTAAAAAGAATCATTATAGTAAAAAAATTGATCACTACAGTTCAAATATGAACAAATACAGCTCTAAAATAAATCATTGTAGTTCAAAAATGGATCACTGTATTGATTCGTTTTTTAACTATAATGATTCATTTTAGAACTGCAGTGATTCATTTTTGAGCTGTAGTTAGCCATTTTTTAACTATAATGTTTCATTTTAAAACTGTTGATTCATTTTAGAACTGTATTGATTCAATTTTGATCTACAGTGGTTCATTTTTTAACTATAATGATTCATTTTAGAACTGTTGATTCATTTTTAACTATAATGATTCATTTTAAAACTGTCGATTCATTTTAGAACTGTATTGATTCATTTTTTAAATATAGTGATCCATTTTTTATTATAATTCATTTTAAACTGTATTGATCCATTTTTAACTATAATGATTCATTTTAGAACTGTTTTGATTCATTTTTGAACTGCAGTGATTCATTTTAGAACTGTAATGATTCATGTTTTAACTATAATGATTAATTCTAGAACTGCATTGATTAATTTTTGAAATATAGTGATCCATTTTTTATTATAATTCATTTTAAACTGTATTGATCCATTTTTAACTATAATGATTCATTTTAGAACTGTTTTGATTCATTTTTGAACTATAATGATTCATTTTTGAACTGCAGTGATTCATTCTAGAACTGTATTGATTCATTTTTGAAATATAGTGATCCATTTTTTAATTATAGTTAAAAAATGAACAAATACAGCTCTAAAATAAATCATATAATAAAAAAATTGATCACTACAGTTCAAATATGAATAATTGCAAATCTAAAATAATTCATTGTAGTTCAAAAATGGATCACTGTATTGATTCGTTTTTTTAACTATAATGATTCGTTTTTTAACTATAATGATTCATTTTAAAACTGTTGATTCATTCTAGAACTGGATTGATTCATTTTTGAAATATAGTGATCCATTTTTTACTATAATTAATTTTAAACTGTATTGATCCATTTTTAACTATAATGATTCATTTTAAAACTGTGTCGATTCATTTTAGAACTGTAGTGATCCATTTTTTAACTATAATGATTCATTCTAGAACTGGATTGATTCATTTACAGTGGCTCATTTCAGAACTGCAGTGATTCTTGTGATTTGAAGCTGTTGAACTGGTTACAGTAAGATCGCCTGTAACACGATCCAGAGTGTGTCTGTGAGTGTGTGAATGTGAAACCCAAGACCAACACAGTGTTAAAATGCTAATTGATTGTGTGCTGGAGGTCAAAGGGCAAACAGACACTGTGGTTTCCAGCACAGCTGCTGTCTGGTTTCATATCAGTGTTAAAACATGCTGCTTTCCAATCGCAGATATTGATATGTAGTTGTGTGAGTCGCAGCAGTCACAGTTCAGACTCGTGTGCTGCTCTGACAGAATCTGGATGTGGCCGGTTCTGTTTAAGCGCAGAAGGGCTTTAAATGGGTCACATTACGTGCTGGAGTTTTCCATGCTGCGCTCCCAAAAGGAGCATGTTTGATTGAATTAAAACCAGCCGAGCCGCTCTGCCTTCAAATCAAGCCCAGAGGTCTGAGCGCCGGCCGTCGCGTCACTCCAGAATAAGAGTGAGTGCTTGTGTTGATCAGATGTCAGGCCGACCTGTAGAGCGTCTTCATTGTGCTGTGTGTGTGTGTGTGTGTGTGTGAGGCCAGTGTGCAGGGGTTGGCTGTGTGCTGTAGTGCGGGTCAGTCATGCACACTGATAAGATTAGTGCTGTAGTAAACCAGTCTGTCGTTCTTATCTCTCGCTCTCTCTCTCTCTCGCTCTAAAGTGTGTGTTTTTCATCTGTGCTGCATCAAGCAAATTCCTTGTGCTCTCTCTGCCTGTGTCTGTGTCTCTTTGTCTCAGTTTGGTGAGCTCACGGTGTGTTTCGGGACGGAGGAGGTCCAGCTGACCCACCCAAACCCCCGCAGCTCTGCAGGACGCTTCAGGGTATTATTCATCTCTGCGCTGCTTCACTGCACTCAGTGTTGACCGTTTATGCTCAGTTTATTATTCTGTAGTGCTAACAGACTCAAGTGTGATCCTGTTTTCAGATTGTGATGTGTTTATAACTCACAGCTGTATGCAAATGAGCGGCCACGGTGCCCAATCACGGCTCTGTGTTTTCATGATAACATGATTGTGTGTGTTGTGATTTGTGTTCAGCTAATGATGTCATTATGAATGCTCTGATCACGTTCATTTCACAGCTGAAAGTGTCTGATAACAGCTGGGGTTAGGATTTTCCTCTGGTCATGTGATCTGAGGCGTCCCACCATTAAGGCCCTGAGATACTCTAAGTGAAGTTCTTTTTTGTTCTTTGCTCAAGGGTAAAAAGAAATACCTTGGCAGCAGTATACTGTTAGCAACATGCTGCGCGCTTACCTCTCAATAACTAAATAAACACACTACAAAAAAAAACAGCAGTTCAGAAAGCATCTGATCGCAGTGATGTGGATGTTTGCAGCAGCTCTGCCATTCAGACTCCAGTAAAGTCACACCATGTTTATTTATACGGCACTTTATACAATAGTTGCTTTAAAGCAGCAACTTTACAGTATTAAACATGAAGAACAGTGTCAATGTCACTTTTAATTAGAATTACAGCTTCATTCTACTATAAAGCGTTTCTCCAGTGTGGTCATGTTTTTATGGAGCCCCACACATGACATGCAGGAAAAAAATAGTAGGCTAAAGCATGTGCATGATTGAGCAAATCGAGAGATCAAAATAGTAAATCGTGCGCACAATTGGGCAAATCGAGGGAACGAAATAGTAAATCTTGTGCACGATTGAGCAAATCGAGAGATCAAAATAGTAAATTGTGCGCACGATTGAGCAAATCTAGGGAACGAAATAGTAAATCTTGTGCATGATTGAGCAAATCTAGGGAACGAATTAGTAGATCTTGTGCATGATTGAGCAAATCGAGAGATCAAAATATTAAATCGCGTGCACGATTGAGCAAATCTAGGGAACGAAATATTAAATAGTGTGCATGATTGAGCAAATCTAGGGAACGAAATATTAAATAGTGTGCATGATTGAGCAAATCTAGGGAACGAAATAGTAAATCTTGTGCACGATTGAGCAAATCGAGAGATCAAAATAGTAAATCGTGCGCACAATTGGGCAAATTGAGGGAACGAAATAGTAAATCTTGTGCACGATTGAGCAAATCGAGAGATCAAAATAGTAAATTGTGCGCACGATTGAGCAAATCTAGGGAACGAAATAGTAAATAGTGTGCATGATTGAGCAAATCTAGGGAACGAAATATTAAATAGTGTGCATGATTGAGCAAATCTAGGGAACGAAATAGTAAATCTTGTGCATGATTGAGCAAATCGAGAGATCAAAATAGTAAATCGTGCGCACAATTGGGCAAATCGAGGGAACGAAATAGTAAATCTTGCGCACGATTGAGCAAATCGAGAGATCAAAATAGTAAATCGTGCGCACAATTGGGCAAATCGAGGGAACGAAATAGTAAATCTTGTGCACGATTGAGCAAATCGAGAGATCAAAATAGTAAATCACGTGCATGATTGAGCAAACCGAGAGATCAAAATAGTAAATCGTGTGCACGATTGAGCAAATCGAGAGATCAAAATAGTAAATTGTGCGCACGATTGAGCAAATCTAGGGAACGAAATAGTAAATCTCGCGCACAATTGAGCAAATCGAGGGAACAAAATAGTAAATTGTGCGCACAATTGAGCAAATCGAGGGAACGAAATAGTAAATCTTGTGCACGATTGAGCAAATCGAGAGATCAAAATAGTAAATTGTGCGCACGATTGAGCAAATCTAGGGAACGAAATAGTAAATCTCGCGCACAATTGAGCAAATCGAGGGAACAAAATAGTAAATTGTGCGCACAATTGAGCAAATCGAGGGAACAAAATAGTAAATCTTGCGCACGATTGAGCAAATCTAGGGAACGAATTAGTAGATCTTGTGCATGATTGAGCAAATCGAGAGATCAAAATAGTAAATCGCGTGCACGATTGAGCAAATCTAGGGAACGAAATATTAAATAGTGTGCATGATTGAGCAAATCGAGGGAACGAATTAGTCAATCTTGCGCACGATTGAGCAAATCTAGGGAACGAAATAGTAAATCTTGTGCATGATTGTGCAAATTGAGAGATCAAAATAGTCAATCATGCGCACAATTGGGCAAATCGAGGGAACGAAATAGTAAATCTTGTGCACGATTGAGCAAATCGAGAGATCAAAATAGTAAGTTGTGCGCACGATTGAGCAAATCTAGGGAACGAATTAGTAGATCTTGTGCATGATTGAGCAAATCGAGAGATCAAAATAGTCAATCATGCGCACGATTGAGCAAATCTAGGGAACGAAATATTAAATAGTGTGCATGATTGAGCAAATCTAGGGAACGAAATATTAAATAGTGTGCATGATTGAGCAAATCTAGGGAACGAAATATTAAATAGTGTGCACGATTGAGCAAATCGAGAGATCAAAATAGTAAATCGCGTGCACGATTGAGCAAATCTAGGGAACGAAATATTAAATAGTGTGCCTGATTGAGCAAATCTAGGGAACGAAATATTAAATAGTGTGCACGATTGAACAAATCTAGGGAACGAATTAGTAAATCTTGTGCATGATTGAGCAAATCGAGAGATCAAAATAGTAAATCGCGTGCACGATTGAGCAAATCTAGGGAACAAAATATTAAATAGTGTGCATGATTGAGCAAATCTAGGGAACGAAATAGTAAATCTTGTGCACGATTGAGCAAATCGAGAGATCAAAATAGTAAATCGTGCGCACAATTGGGCAAATCGAGGGAACGAAATAGTAAATCTTGCGCACGATTGAGCAAATCGAGAGATCAAAATAGTAAATCGCGTGCACGATTGAGCAAATCTAGGGAACAAAATATTAAATAGTGTGCATGATTGAGCAAATCTAGGGAACGAAATAGTAAATCTTGTGCACGATTGAGCAAATCGAGAGATCAAAATAGTAAATCGTGCGCACAATTGGGCAAATCGAGGGAACGAAATAGTAAATCTTGCGCACGATTGAGCAAATCGAGAGATCAAAATAGTAAATCGTGCGCACAATTGGGCAAATCGAGGGAACGAAATAGTAAATCTTGTGCACGATTGAGCAAATCTAGGGAACGAATTAAAATAAATCATTTGAAATAAAAACAATCACAATATATCACAATATCTGATTAATTTCATGTCATGTGACTGTAACTGACATTAGAGAACCATGAACATGTTGTTAAATTATTGAAATATGAACTTATCAATATCAAAGGCTGACAGAACATTTGTTTCCCGTGAAGGTCAGAGGTCACTGAGAATGTCTGATATTTCTGTGATATTTCTCACTGGGGTTTGTGGGAATGTATGGAATGATTGACATGCAGGAGAGACTGAGACTGGAGAGCTGATGGACAGTTTACAGTCATTCTCCACGTCTGTCTGTGGGTTCAGCAGTTCAGTGTGTCAGAATGGGTGTCAGGAGACAGGAAGTGCTCTTTAAAGGCGTGTGGCTATTGTGAATCCATCAGATGAATGTCAGTAACTCGAGACACACACACAAGATCAGATCAGGTTATTGATGGATTGATCTTCTGTGTTTAATTGGTAGTTTCATCACTTTAAATAAATACTTTCCCAGTGATTTATGAAGTTAATTGTTGGTTGTCTTTGTTGCATGTCTTTCATTCCACAATATTCCAAACCAACGTAGTGTTGATGTTGTGTTGTAAACGCGTGAGTGTGTGTTTGTGTGTCTGGCCTTATACAGTAAGTACAATTTTTCTGACTGGATTCTGTAAATATAGTAGCTCAAACAGTAAATCGCAGCGCTCGCTACTCCAAAGTCATGGGTTCGATTCCCAGGGAATGCTTGAACTGATAAAATGAATGCCACATGTATAAATGTAAATGTTCCTCTTGCTTGTGTGTTTGTGGACCTGATGCAGACACTTGTGTTTTCAGCGTTCTGCTTGTGTTCTCGCTAGGTTCTCGTCCGCCGTTCTTTCGGGGTTTGTGACCCGTGATGTCATTGTGCTGTGAACCGTGTTAATGAACTCAATTGTCCTCATCGTTTGACACGTTACGCCTGACAGACCGCTGTGTAACACTGAAGCTCACAATCATGACGCCTGTGTGTCGCGTGTCAGCCGTCAGTCACGCCACTTTGATTCAGTTGTTCTGCTGGACTCATATAGGCCTCGTTCACACTGCGGTTCAATACGGTGTCACTCCACTTCTGAGTGTTTATGTGTGAGTGTTTCCTGCAGGTGAGGACACGATAGTACAGCGTTTTCATGAATGAACAGAATCCTTCCCATCAGCACAGCTGCTTTACTGCTTAACAGTGTGAAGGTGTGTTTGATAGTGTTCAGACACAATGAGACGCGTGATGTTGTTCAGATCACACCTGCCATCCTGGTGGAAAACCCCTGCAATGATAAACACCCGACTGACGACTAGAATAGAGCCGGGTGAGTTTCCTCTTATCAGAGCTGTGTGTGTGTGTGTGTTTGTCTAAGATTTTCAAACAAATCATTGACCGCTGACGTTCAGCTGCTTGTGGGGTTGTTGATGTGACCGTTAACTCCTCCACTCGGACCCTGAGAACAGCGTGAGCGCGGATGTAAGATGAGAGTGAACGCAGTTGTAGGTGAGTAGGGCAGTGTGTGTGTGTGTGTGTGTGTGTGTGACACAGCCCTGCAGCAGTAACAGATTAAACTGACAAACACTCATTCTGAACAATAGTGCTGCGGATATCCTCCTCCTGCTGCTTCTGCAGGGGCTGCTGGGAGTCTCCAGAGGGTCACACGGAGACCCGGAATACTGTCGGATAACAGACATCAGTAGAGCTGCTCCGACCATCACACATACACACTCCTGCGGGAGTTCTGCTTCTGCTCGACCACACACTCAGACCGGAGCGCTTGCAGCCGGCCGTCTGTTGCTCCCTGTCATGTGAGAGGGAGTTTTTGAGAGGAAATCGCCTCTTCAGCCCTATTGATCTTCAGCACGCCACGTAAACACACCATAACCGGCTCAAACAGTAGTGCGCTACATTCTCACATGACCCCAATAATGGTATCATTTAGTGAGCGTCTCAAATACATCGTTTCAGAACGGACTCTTATAGACAGCTGCTGTTCTTCATCGTGTGACCTTTTCCACCA
>CM074450.1:275000-307500 GCA_037101425.1 Elopichthys bambusa
GTGCGGGCCGTACGCCGTGCACTTCGGAGAGATCGCCAGCGGGTTCTGGCAGGCCACCTCCATCTTCCTGGCGGCCGGAATTCTGCTGCTGTGTGCCGTGGCCTTCATATCCGTCTTCACCATGTGCTTCCAGAGCATCATGAAGAAAAGCATCTTCAATGTGTGTGGACTCCTGCAGGCCATCGCAGGTGAGATCGTGGTTTCGAGTGATTTCACCGCGGTAAAGGGCCGTTCACACCAAGAACGATAACAATATCAGCGTTCACACCAGATATCGTTCTGTTTATTCTAAGCTCGCCAATGTAAATGCTCAAGCTCTTTTCTGATTGGCTGTTAATATTTCAGAGTATTTTTTCCATTTCCACTTCATTTTCTTAAACAGTCTTCAGTTTTTGTTCAGGTCACAATTCGTTATCGATACTCATCCCATAATGCATTGGGAATGATGTGATGATGAATCAAAAACCATACAAGACTGACTTGACTAAAGCTGACCTATTTAAATTGACCATTACAGACGGCTCAGATACACAGGACAGCACCAGCGTCCAACATCATTACAGTAGATTAATGATAAATCGGCACTGAGGAAGTTGCTTGGGTGTTCTGGGTGGTTACTAGGGCGTTATGTAATTGCTAGGGTGTTCTGGGTGGCTGCAATGGAGTTGTCGTTGTTGCTAGTCAGTTGCTAGGGTGTTCTGGTGGTTGCTGGGGTGTTGTTAAGCAGTTGCGAGGGTGTTCTCTAAGTGTAGGACATTCATGGTTTATGATACTGAGTTGATCTGTGTGTGCGTGTCACATGGGATGATGAGGTCACTTCATCTGTTTTCCAGAATATTCTGCTGATGTGTGAGTCAGTCTGACCTCTGACCCTGAGAAGAGGGCTGATGAGTATTTGACTCTGTGATGACGCCGCGTGTGGAAGGATTCGTGAAAATCTTCTTAAGAAGTTGAGAAATAAAGTTGTGAGAAGTTTGTCAGAAGTCTTTGTGAACATTTTTTCTTAAGGACACGAGGCTTCAGTGTCTTGAGGTTCTTGAAGATAATTCAGTGTCTAACAGCTCAAAGTCTGTGTCTGTGTGCTGCAGATCACGTAATAATCACAATGACCGTGCAGTATGTAGTGTGTGTGTGTGTTCAGACTGTGAAGCGCAGCATCAGTCATCGATTAGAGGAGGGTAGACATGTAGATGTTCATCAGTGATGGAGCTGCGGCTGCTGTCTGATGGTTCTTCACCCGTGACCGAAGGGGTCAGAGGTCAGGATGATGTTTTGAGTTGAAACAGGCTGGTTTTGACAGATTTACAGATCCTGTGTGTGTGTGTGACGGTCAGGTGTGTGTGTGTGTGTGTGTTTGCAGCTCTGAGACCTTCAGACCCTCAACAACATGTGGAAAGAATTTATGACCTACTTTCATTTCCTTGTATTATACTAAACACACACAGAGAGAGAGAGAGAGAGAGAGAGTCTTGTGTGTTATTGTCAGGTAAAGCCGCCCTTAACACATTTGAACCATGAACTGTGATTGGTCGCTTCAGGTGTCAGTCAGATGGTCTCTTCATCTGTAAGTGGGCGGGAATAAACTGGATCTGTGAGCATCTCAGGTTCATCTTCAGGGTAACTTGAGCGGTTAGAGTTAGCCTGGTTAACTCTGAGTACTAGCTGGATTTCAAATGACGGATCGGATGAACTGACTGACGAATGATGATGAAATTGTCCGCTTGTCTTTCCGTTTGTCTGTCCGTTTGTTTGTTTGTCTGTCTCTCCGTTTGTCTTTCTGTCCATTCGCCTGTGTCTGTCCTTTCATCTGTCCGTTCGTCTTTGTCTGTTTGTCTGTCTGTCTCTCTGTTCGTCTGTTTGTCTTTTTTTTCTGTCTGTTCATCTGTCTTTCTGTCCTTTCATCTGTATTTCTGTTTGTCTGTCTGTTTGTCTGTCTGACTGTCCATCTCTGTCTGTCCGTTCGTCTGTCTGTCTGTCTTTTCGTCTGTCTGTCCGTTTGTCTGTCTGTTCATCTGTCTTTCTGTCCTTTCGTCTGTATTTCTGTTTGTCTGTCTGTCCGTTCGTCTGTCTGACTGTCCGTCTCTGTCTGTCCTTTTGTCTGTCTGTCCTTTCGTCTCTATTTCCGTTTGTCTGTCCGTTTGTTTGTTTGTCTGTCTCTCCGTTTGTCTTTCTGTCCATTCGCCTGTGTCTGTCCTTTCATCTGTCTGTTCGTCTTTGTCTGTTTGTCTGTCTGTCTCTCTGTTCGTCTGTTTGTCTTTTTTTTTCTGTCTGTTCATCTGTCTTTCTGTCCTTTCATCTGTATTTCTGTTTGTCTGTCTGACTGTCCATCTCTGTCTGTCTGTTCGTCTGTCTGTCTGTCTTTTCGTCTGTCTGTCCGTTTGTCTGTCTGTTCATCTGTCTTTCTGTCCTTTCGTCTGTATTTCTGTTTGTCTGTCTGTTCGTCTGTCTGACTGTCCATCTCTGTCTGTCTTTTTGTCTGTATGTCCGTTCTGTCTGTCTTTCTGTCCTTTCGTCTGTATTTCTGTTTGTCTGTCTGTCCTTTCGTCTGTTTGTATGTCTGTTCGTCTGTCCGTTCGTCTGTCTGTCTGTCCTTTTCTCCGTCTGTCCTTTTGTCTGTCTGTCCTTTCGTCTGTCTGTCCGTCTGTCTGTCTGTCTGTCTGTCCGTTCGTTTGTTTGTTCGCTGTCTCTCCGTTTGTCTGTCCATTCGCCTGTCTGTCCTTTCGTCTTTCTGTCTGTCTGTCCTTTTGTCTCTCTGTTCGTCTGTTTGTCTTTTTTTTCTGTCTGTTCATCTGTCTTTCTGTCCTTTCATCTGTATTTCTGTTTGTCTGTCTGTTTGTCTGTCTGACTGTCCATCTCTGTCTGTCTGTTCGTCTGTCTGTCTGTCTTTTCGTCTGTCTGTCCGTTTGTCTGTCTGTTCATCTGTCCTTTCGTCTGTATTTCTGTTTGTCTGTCTGTTCGTCTGTCTGACTGTCCATCTCTGTCTGTCTTTTTGTCTGTATGTCCGTTCTGTCTGTCTTTCTGTCCTTTCGTCTGTATTTCTGTTTGTCTGTCTGTCCTTTCGTCTGTTTGTATGTCTGTTCGTCTGTCCGTTCGTCTGTCTGACTGTCCGTCTCTGTCTGTCCTTTTCTCCGTCTGTCCTTTTGTCTGTCTGTCCTTTCGTCTGTCTGTCCGTCTGTCTGTCTGTCCGTTCGTTTGTTTGTTCGCTGTCTCTCCGTTTGTCTGTCTGTCCATTCGCCTGTCTGTCCTTTCGTCTTTCTGTCTGTCTGTCCTTTTGTCTCTCTGTTCGTCTGTTTGTCTTTTTTTTCTGTCTGTTCATCTGTCTTTCTGTCCTTTCATCTGTATTTCTGTTTGTCTGTCTGTTCATCTGCCTGACTGTCCATCTCTGTCTGTCCTTTTGTCTGTCTGTCCATTCTGTCTCTGTTTGTTTGTCTGTCTGTCTTTTCGTCTGTCTGTTCATCTGTCTTTCTGTCCTTTCGTCTGTATTTCTGTTTGTCTGTCTGTCCGTTCGTCTGTCTGACTGTCCGTCTCTGTCTGTCCTTTTGTCTGTCTGTCTTTTCGTCTGTCTGTTCATCTGTCTTTCTGTCCTTTCATCTGTTCGTCTGTCTGTTCGTGTGTCTGACTGTCTGTCTCTGTCTGCAGGTCTGTTCCTGATTCTGGGTCTGATGCTGTATCCCGCTGGTTGGGGTTCTGATAAGGTCCAGCTGTACTGCGGTCCAGACGCGTCTCCCTATAAGCTGGGCCTGTGCTCCATGGGCTGGGCGTTCTACACGGCGCTGGGCGGCACCGTCCTCACCTTCATCTGCGCCGTGTTCTCCGCACAGGCCGAGATTGCCACGTCCAGCGATAAAGTGCAGGAGGAGATCGAGGAGGGCAAGAGTCTGATCTGTCTGCTGTGAGAGAGAGACGGGCCACATCCGTCCTTCCCTTCCCACAATCCCTGTCAGCCTGTGGAGTTCCTGTTTTACTGTTTGTGTGTCTCTCGTATTAGATGATCTGATGTGTGTTCGTCTGATGTAAATATACGTGTATATAATGTAAATATCATTCTGAAGGATTGTGGGTTCCAGTCACCCAGAAACCACTGCGCCGCGGCGCTCGATCTCGTCTGTTTGTGAACACTGAATCATGCCAAAATCAATCAGACGCTTCTCCAGTGCCAAATCACACTCACCTGAGATCGACTGACTCCACAGAACCAGAGACTTGTACTGTCTGTCACTCTGTCTGTCTGTCTGGCTCTGTGTGTGTGTTTGTGTGTGTGTGTGTGTGTGTGTGCTCTAGTTCGCTAGTGTTCACCTCCATCTCTGCCAAATAAAGAAGCCATGACTAAACACGAGCGCTTCTGTCTGTTTTTCTCTTGAACTTCCTGTAAAACACTCTGGAGTTCAGTGACCCTGCAGCACTGGTGGAAGAGAGAGTGTTTGTGTGTGTGTACTTGTACAACTATCTTTGTGAAGACTGGTTTCAGTTTTAGACCATCGAGTGAGGACAAAGAGAGTAAAGTGAGGACATTTTGGCTGTTTGATTGTGGTGTTTGACAGGGACAGAGTCTGATCAGTGTTGGAGAATCACATGATCAACACACACACACTAAAAAAAAAATGCACAAACTGAACACACACACACTGAACACACTGATCTCACACACACACACACACGGGCCAAAGCCTGACTCACATCCTGTGTCATTCAAAAAAGAAAGTGAGCGGCAAAGAAAATCGTCCTGATTGTTTCCAGATTTCCTTCAGTCGTTTGTGAAACTGAACTGTGTGCCAGTCGTGTATCATAAACCCTTCTTCTTATTAACCCATAATGACTCTAGCACACGCTGACCTCTGACCCCACGTGTGTTGCTGACGTACAGCATTCAGAGGTGCTTTTCCACCGTTAGACAAACAACAAATGAGTCGAGAAAAACTCTGCAGAAACTCTCCGTCTCTGAGATAACGGTCAAATCACAGTGACTGTAGATTTATTACAGATTATAAACAACTGACTGACACCATTTCAGCTCTGTGTGTGTGTGTGTGTGTGTGTGTGTGTGTGTGTGTGTGTGTGTGTGACCAGCAGGCTCCCATTGCAATTAGCCAACAAGTAAATACATCAGTATGGTCTAGATTAAACACACACACACACACACTCAGCCTGTGTGGTGAAACATCTGGAAAGAGATTGTGTGTGTGTGTGTGTGTGTGTGTGTGTTTCTTCTATATTCTGGTAGAGCAGCAAATGAATTACAAACCACAGAAGAGGAAAAAAAATTCATTGGCTTGTTTGTGCAGCATGAGATGAGCTGCTCGTTACAGTGACGTCATCACAGTGGCGTCATCACGCGAATGCTGTTCGTTATTACAGTGAACACACACTCACAGGATCACAGCGACCCCTGCTGCTGTTTTCTGTGCAACCGCAACTTTGTTTCATTGTACAAAATAAAAGACGTGGAAATTTATGCATTTAAAAAAAAAAAAAAAAAAAGCTGCGTTTTATTGTCACATCATATTATTCATTTTAGTGCTGATTTCACCATTTTAACAAAATCTATTACATATGATTTCATTTCTATGGCGCTTTATACAATACACATTGTTTCAAAGCAGTTTCACAGTAAAAAAACATAAAAATAACAGAATCAATGATGTAAACTTCATCAAATATGGGAGCGCAGCTCGTGTGTGCAGTTCCGCTCCCGGCCGCAGGGAGGCGATAATCACCACACCAGCGTCTGTCCTCCGCGTGCTCGTGTGCGCAGCGTGTGGGTTTGTGATGAACAGATGAAACGCTCTCGGGATTTAACGCTTGTTTTTAAGATTGTAATGATTAAATGATCATATCAATCTCTTATTTAGTGTCTGATCGGCGAGTTTAATGATGAGGAAACAGAAGTTCAGCAGCGGTTTGTCTGATAAAGTCCGCAAGTCTAAAGCGGCTCCGGAGATTCAGAAAAATCCGTTCGAGGTGAAAATCAACCGCAAGAAGTTCGATGTTCTGGGGCGCAAGAGTAAACACGACGTGGGTCTGCCGGGAGTCTCGCGATCCAAAGCCATCAAGAAGGTAAAACATAGTAAAGTCGTGTTTATGGACATGTATTCATACTGTGTTGTGGTAGAATTATATAAAAATACCATGGTATTTTCATCTGTACCACTACAGAAACATAATTATGTGGTTGTATGCAAATCAGTTTTTAATTTTAACCTGTAATGTTGCGATTGACATGCACTGTACCTGATATATGTCCAAATGAATCCATATCGAATCGAATTGACTCGAAAATGAAAAGGAATCGAATCAAATCGTGAAATTTGTGTCAATATCCAGCCCTGATGAAGTGTCTGTTTGATTCACAGAGGAAGGAAACTCTCCTGAAGGAGTTCAGACTGAAAGACAAGAACAACAAATTCGTTGACAGACGCTTCGGTGAATATGATAATAAAATCACACCTGAGGAGAAAATACTGCAGAGATTCACACTGGAGAGACAGGTGACACACCTCATCATCATCACAACGCACTACGTTCATTAATGACATCATCATATTCACTTTCATCATGGGTATTTACTGATGTTGTGTGTGTGTGTGTGTGTAGCGTACTCACGACAGGAAGGACATGTATAATCTGAATGAGGAAGAGGAGCTGACACATTACGGTCAGTCTCTGGCAGAGTTGGAGAAGATGACGGATGTGATTGACAGCGACAGCGACTCCGAGGAGAAGGGACTGCTGTCAGGTGACACGTCAATAGTTATGTAATGATACGCTCAAATCCTGACGCGATGATTGGCGATCAGACTGACCGTCTCTGTGTCTGCAGCTGAACTGACCGCGACACATTTCGGCGGCGGTGGAGGTTTGCTGAGGAAGAAGAGCGCTGGAGATGAAGGTGACGAACACAAACCCAAGTCACGGCAGGAACTGATCGAAGAACTCATCGTCAAATCCAAACAGGAAAAGGTCAGTGTTTCTTTAAATAATACAACATTACTTTACTGTGATTAAACGTCACTCTGTTAAACACACATTAGATGGTAACTTAAACAATAACTATAGTGATGATAACTGTGATAGCTGTAACAGTAACTATAACAATAGCTGTCGTAACTGTAATGAAAACAGTAATGATTATAACAGTAGCCGTAACGATAAATATAATGGTAGCTGTAATAACTATAATAATACCTATAACAATAACTGTAATGATGGCTCTAATGAAAAATATAACTATAGCAGTGATAACTGTAACGATAGCTGTGATAACTGTAACGACAGCTGTAATGATAAATATAATGGTAGTGTGTATATAACTATATAACGATAGCTGTGATAACTGTAACGATAACTGTAACGACAGCTGTAACGATAACTATGACGATAGCTGTAACGACAACTATAATAATAGCTATAACTATAACGACAGCTGTAACGATAAATATAATGGTAGTGTGTATATAACTATAATGATAGCTGTGATAGCTGTAACGACAGCTGTAACGATAACTAACAACAGCTGTAACGACAACTGTAACAACAGCTGTAATGATAAATATAATGGTAGTGTGTATATAACTATAATGATAGCTGTGATAACTGTAACGATAACTGTAATGATAGCTGTAACGATAACTATAACGACAGCAGTAACGATAAATATAACAACAGGTGCAACGATAAATATAATGGTAGCTGTAATAACTATAATAATACTTAACAATAACTGTAAAGATTGCTCTAACTATAACTATAACGATAACTATTAAGTTAGCTGTAACGACAACTGTAATGGTAGCTTAAATGATAACTATAACGACAGCTATAACGATAAATTAACTCACATTAGATGGTAACTAAAACAATAACTATAGTGATAGTGATGATAACTGTGATAGCTGTAACAATAACAATAGCTGTCGTAACTGTAATGATAACAGTAATGATTATAACCGCAGCTGTAACAATAAATATAATGGTAGCTGTAATAACTATAATAGCGACAGCTGTAACGATAAATATAATGGTAGCTGTAATAACTATAATAGCGACAGCTGTAACAATAAATATAATGGTAGCTGTAATAACTATAATAGCGACAGCTGTAACGATAAATATAACGACAGCTGTAACGAGAAATATAATGGTAGCTGTAATAACTATAATAATACCTATAACAATAACTAATGGTGGTGGCTCTAACGATAACTATAACGATAGCTGTAACGATAACTATAACGATAGCTCTAACGATAACTATAACGATAGCTGTAACGATAACTATAACGATAGCTGTAACGAGAAATATAATGGTAGCTGTAATAACTATAATAATACTTATAACAATAACTGTAAAGATTGCTCTAACTATAACTATAACGATAACTATTAAGTTAGCTGTAACGACAACTGTAATGGTAGCTTAAATGATAACTATAACGACAGCTATAACGATAAATTAACTCACATTAGATGGTAACTAAAACAATAACTATAGTGATAGTGATGATAACTGTGATAGCTGTAACAATAACAATAGCTGTCGTAACTGTAATGATAACAGTAATGATTATAACCGCAGCTGTAACAATAAATATAATGGTAGCTGTAATAACTATAATAGCGACAGCTGTAACGATAAATATAATGGTAGCTGTAATAACTATAATAGCGACAGCTGTAACAATAAATATAATGGTAGCTGTAATAACTATAATAGCGACAGCTGTAACGATAAATATAACGACAGCTGTAACGAGAAATATAATGGTAGCTGTAATAACTATAATAATACCTATAACAATAACTAATGGTGGTGGCTCTAACGATAACTATAACGATAGCTGTAACGATAACTATAACGATAGCTCTAACGATAACTATAACGATAGCTGTAACGATAACTATAACGATAGCTGTAACGAGAAATATAATGGTAGCTGTAATAACTATAATAATACTTATAACAATAACTGTAAAGATTGCTCTAACTATAACTATAACGATAACTATTAAGTTAGCTGTAACGACAACTGTAATGGTAGCTTAAATGATAACTATAACGACAGCTATAACGATAAATTAACTCACATTAGATGGTAACTAAAACAATAACTATAGTGATAGTGATGATAACTGTGATAGCTGTAACAATAACAATAGCTGTCGTAACTGTAATGATAACAGTAATGATTATAACCGCAGCTGTAACAATAAATATAATGGTAGCTGTAATAACTATAATAGCGACAGCTGTAACGATAAATATAACGACAGCTGTAACGATAAATATAATGGTAGCTATATTAACTATAATAATACCTATAACAACTGTAATGATGGCTCTAACGATAACTATAACAATAGCTGTAACAAGAAATATAATGGTAGCTGTAATAACTATAATAATACCTATAACAATAACTGTAATGATGGCTCTAACGATAACTAAAGATAGCTGTAACGACAACTGTAACGACAGCTGTAACGATAGCTGTAATGATAAATATAATGGTAGCTGTAATAACTATAATAATACCTATAACAATAACTAATGGTGGTGACTCTAACTGTAACGATAGCTGTAACGATAACTATAACGATAGCTGTAACGATAACTATAACGATAGCTGTAACGATAACTATAACGATAGCTGTAACAATAACTATAACGATAGCTGTAACGATAAATATAATGGTAGCTGTAATAACCATAATAATAACTATAACAATAACTAATGGTGGTGGCTATAACGATAACTATAACAATAGCTGTAACGATAACGATAACTATAACGATAGCTGTAACGAGAAATATAATGGTAGCTGTAATAACTATAATACGTTTAACGACATTTAACGGCGATGCTCTTCCTGTTCCCAGCGCGAGCGTCAGACTCAGAAGGAGGAGGCGCAGGTGCTCACAGAGAAACTGGATCAGGAATGGAAATCCATCCAGAACCTTCTGGCCCACAAAACCCCGAAAGTGACGAAAGACGAGGCGGACAAACCCAAGGTACCACAGCGACCTGTGATCACGTCTGTGAGTGTGTGCTGCTCTTCCTCACTCTGATGTTTGTGTGTGTGTGTCAGCTGGAGGAGTATGACGTGATGGTGCGAGAGCTGGGCTTTGAGATGAAGGCTCAGCCGTCAGAGAAGCTGAAGAGCGCAGAGGAACTCGCTCGAGAGGAGAGACTTCGCCTGCAGACGCTGGAGGTACTGAACACCTGCTGCCCAACGCCTGATGAGGACGAGGACGAGGAAGACTCACTGATGTGTGTTTGTGATTCAGGCCGACAGACTGAAGAGGATGATGGGAGAAGCTGAGGGGGAATCGGCTCAGACAGACACGCACATCTCTGCTGATGATATCAACGATGGATTCGTACTGGATGGTGACGAGCGCAAAACACTCGCTTACAAGGTCAGAAACACACTGCATGTGATTTAAATATTCATTTATGTAAATGAGCGAGTTTGACTCTCTGTCTGTCAGCAGGACGGCAAATGGAACATCGAGGGCGAGGAGGAGGAGAGAGATGAGGATGATGATAATGATGGAGAAGAAGAGCATGAGACTGGTGTAGATGATGATGGTGAAGAGGAGGAGGAGGAGGAGGAGGATGAGGATGATGATGAAGAGGCAGAAGAGGATGATCACTGTGACCTGCAGTCTGATGAGGGCAGTGAGGAAGAGGAGGTCAGTGTTGAAGCAGCAGTCAGTGAGGAGCAGAGGAGAGCCGCACAGGAAGCCGCCAGAACAGAACTGCCGTACACATTTACAGGTGACACACCTGAACAGTCACATGATCATGAGCGAAACCACTTCCTGAGTTCTGAAGTTTGATGTTAGACTTTATTCACAATAATAATAATAATAATAAAACACGTCAGTCACACTTCGAGGCTTAGAGTACCTTTACACACCTGATTTGCTGTTCATTTCCTGTGACTGTCAGTCAGTGAGAGTAGAGACTGTGTGTGTTTCAGCCCCAGAGAGTTACAGTGATCTGCAGTCGCTCCTGCGGGGTCACAGTTCAGAGCAGCAGCGCCTCATACTGGACAGAACGGTCAAGTGTCACCATCCCAGTCTGGCCACAGGAAACAAAGCCAAACTACAGGTGAGAGCGAACCACATAAAAATAGGTGGATGGAAACGTACTATATTATATCTGTGTATATATATGTTACGTAGTTCAGTGTTTATTATAGTTTTTATTAACATATTAAATATGTTTTTATTTGTGTTTCATTTTAATTTTGAAGTTTTAATAATTTTGTTGTATGTTTTTGACAATTTAAAAAAAAAAAAATGTCTATAAAGTTTTTATTTTTTTAATTTGTAGTTATTTTAGTACATTTTAAGTTTAGATTTTTGTATATTTTTTTTTTATATAAATCTTTTTTTATTTGTACAATAGAAAAGTTTCAAAGCAGCTTCACAGTAACAAACAGGAAAGTAACAGAATCAGAGTAAAGAAAATGTTTTCGTTGAGTCACTTAATGGCATGTATTCAGTTAAGCAGACACAACAAATGTCTTTTTCATTTTTAATTTTCCTCATTTTTCCCAAGTGATTATTTTAAATCAGGATGCTGCCTGTTGAGTGTGTTAGTGTTTGACACCGAACCGCTGTGTGTGTTGAATGAGACTGTTCAGTGTTTTGTTCTTGTGTTCAGAGGTTGTTCGGCTTTCTGCTGGAGTATGTTGGTGAACTCGCCACCCAGAATCCTCCTGATCTTAAAACCGTCAACGCACTCATCCCGTGAGTAACACATATTCGCACATTCACATACTCGCACATACTTACTCGCACATACTTATACTCGCATACTTGCGCACATATACAAACTCAAACATACTTGCACATACACTTACACTCATATACTCACACATACCCACACATACTCATACACTCTCACATAATCACATGCACATATTCGCATACTCACGCACAAACACATACTCAAACATACTTATACGCACATACTTGCACATACATATACTCATATACTCAGACATACTCGCACATACTCATACTCACACCTACACATACCCACACGCACATACTCTCACATAATCACATGCACACATTCACATACTCACACATACCTGCACATACACATACACAAACTTAAACATACTTGCACATACACTTACTCATACGCACATACTCGCATGCACAGTTGCACATACTTACTCGCACATACTCATACTCGCACATGCTCACATACTTACTCGCACATACTCGCACATACACATACTCATATACTCAGACATACTCGCACATACTCACGCACGTCCACATACTCGCACATACTCACTCACGTCCACATACTCGCACATACTCAAACGCACTCGCACCTACACATACTCGCACATACTCACTGGCATATACTTACACATACTCGCACTCATATACTCACATATATTCTCACACATACTCACATACACATACTCGCACTCATACTCACACATACTCTCACACATACACATACTCAGCCATGTGTTTACGTGTGTGTGTTGTGCAGGCAGATCTACAGTCTGTGTCAGCTGTTTCCGGAGGCCGCCTGTAAAGCCGTGCAGACGTTGCTCAGCGACAGCACTCACAGCATGGAGGAGACGCTGGAGGTCAAAGGTCGCGCTGCGATGCCCAATCTGGACATGGTGCGCCGATAAACTTTTGGTACACAGATACAGCGAGGAGATGCTGATCCTGAACTGATGATGTGTGTTTGTGTTGTAGTTGGTTCTTCTGAAGATCGCGGCGCTGTTGTTCCCCACATCAGACTTCAGGCATCCGGTGACGACGCCAGCGTCCCTCTACATCAGCCAGGCGCTCACCAAGGTCTGTGTGTGTGTCTGGAATGAGTCGACTGTTTAATTTAGTAATACAGAGCGCATCAGTGTTGCCTGCTTATGTTCCTGCAGCTGATGGTTGTGTGTTTGTGTGTTTCAGTGTGTGGTGGTCTCTCTGGAGGACGCGTGTAAGGGCTTGATCCTCTGCTGTCTGGTGCTGGAGTTTGTGTCTCTGTCTCAGAGGTTTTTCCCAGAGCTGCTGAACTTCCTGCTGGGGCTCCTGCACCTGACGGTCCCTGACAAGAGCAGCACAGGTGTGTTTTCTGTGCGTTTCTTTTCACACGAGCAGCAGAAATAGTTTCACTGCTGTGTTAACTGATGTGTCACGTCTGGCTGTGATAGGAAATTTTCGACATACTCAAGCGTCCAGTTAGATTTTCCTTCATCTGATCCGTCTGTTCAAACATAACTGTGGAAACGGGAAGAGGAATCTGGGTGTTTCCTTTCTGCTCGTGTCCATTCCAACGTCATGAGCTACAGAAGCATTACAGTATTTTGGGGCTCCAGACTGCGACTAAATGCACTGCAAAAAATGATGTTCTTCCTCAGCGTTTCTGTCTCGTTTTCCAGCACAAACATCTAAACATTCTTAAATCAAGATACATTTACTGGAGAAGAGAAATGACTGAAGATATTAAGTTTTGTTTTATGAGAAGTATGTTAGTTTGGAGCTCTTCACACATTCAGCCTGAGCGTTTGATTCAGAATGACCGTCAGTGTGACATTCGGTCACGTGACCATGTGTGTGTTGTGCTGGTGTTCATGTTGTGGTTCTGACTGTGGTGAGTGTGTGTTTGTAGGTTATACGGTAGTGAGTCCGTTCAGACAGCAGGGGAAGAACTGTGATCTGCTGGTTCTGACGGATCCAAACGCGTCTCACAGCTGGAACAGGAAGCCCATGTCACTGCGTACAGCTCACAGAAGTCCAGCGGAGAGAGACCACTGCAGGTACACACACACACACTCACATAAACTTATACTTACTCTTACATATTCTCCAACTGACGATACTCAATCACTGTTAACATCAACATGAATCTTTTGATGTTTAAAGTCTTAATTTAAAAAATAATTGTTTAACAGCAGAATGATAAACTACATTACCCATGATTCTAAAATCTCCACCAATCAGGGAATTGAAACAAACAAGTCGAGCCAAAAGAGCTCCGCCCACTGCCATGAAGTAGGCTCTTGCTTATTTAGGTTCTCTGATTGGTGGAGATTTTCTGTAGAATCATGGGTAATGTAGTTTTTCACCAGGAATTCTGCTGTCAATCACAAGTGTGTATGAACTTCTATTTAATTAATCTCATCAATGATGAAATGATGTGTTTGTGTGTTTCAGGCTGTCGCTCCTCGACTCGTGTCTGGATCTGGTGAAGCGATGCACGTCACTCTACAAGCACCTGACGTCATACGGTCACATTTTTCAGCCAATCAGAACACTGCTTCTCAACCATCTTCCTGTTGAGCTCTACCCCGCCTGTATACAGGTTCATGCTCACTCATTACCTCATGTTTACTGCGCTCAGGCCATTTTGATTCATTCCGATTTATCTCCTACAGGATCTTCACAGAGAGATATTAGACGCCATTCCTGAAGAGCCTTCCCAGCATGCACCTCTGGTGTTCAAGAAGAAGAAACCCATCCCACTGAAACTCCTCACACCTAAAATTGTGCAAATGTGAGTCAAACATGAAGTAGAAACTCGTTTTGCTCTGACAGATTCGCCATGTTTGACTTTCTAGCGTTCCTCTTCTTTCTCTTCCAGTCTGGATTACGGTAAAAAGCGAGGGAACACCAAAGAAGAGAAGGAGCGAGAGCGACTCAAGCACAAGTACAAGCGCGAGTTTAAGGGAGCGCTGAGGGAGATCCGGAAGGACACGCGGTTCCTGGCTCGGGAGAAACTCAATGACGTCATGAGCAGGTAAGTGTGACATCTGTGTCATGTGACTGCACTCTAATCATGCCAGTCTCTCATGGTGGTGTCGTTTGTGCATCAGGGATGCGGAGAGGAAGAGGAAGGTGAAGGAGCTCTTCGGCAGTCTGGCCAATCAGGAGGGAGAATGGAAGGCCCTCAAGAGGAAGAAGAGGAAGTGATGCTGTTATGAACTGCTTGAATACTCTGATAAACTGCACATTTGTTCTCTTGAAACATGAGGTTTTGTATTTTGTGACATGATGAGAAATAAACTTTTGTGCAGTGAGACTTTCTTTATGTGGGATAATCCAGTTTGGTTATTTTTAACCTTTTAACTGTCAGTATCCAGGTTTATTTCCTTTTTCCCCATGATATTTTAGTGATTATCATTCGAAAGCTTAAACACTCCAAATTCATCCTGGGAAAACCGTTTTGAAATTGGACATTGCATTATCATGGAAACGCTACTTTAGATCCTTTCTCAATTTTTGTGACAACTTCAAATTTGGAACAACTTGATTAGACTTTATATTGAAGATATTTAATTTTGAATGAAATGTAGCGTCTAATTTGTTGACAACAATAAAAACATTCAATGCGCTATATAGATAGCTTGCTGATGATTCTGGAATATCAAATACAGGTTATTTTCAGTGTGTGTAAAAACGTAATATGCTGAAAATATGTGCAAGGTGATGTTGCTGTGGAAAAACTAAACATTAGCAGTCGCAGCAGCAATCGTTCACCCCTCCGCCCAACTTGGAAACTCGGGTCAAAATGATCTCCTGAGTTTCCCAGTAGTAAATACGACTTGACAGGGCATTTGTGTCCAATTTTTTTTTTTCCTATGACACATTTTTAGTAATCATCATTTGAAAAATTATTTTCCCAAAATTCGTCCTGTGAAAACAGTTTTGAAATTGAACATTGCGTTAGCATGCTTTTAGTGGCTCAATTTTTGTGATGTCAGCTTCAAATTTGGAAATTTGGTTAGCCATATGTCTGATTTTATAGCAATTTCAGAGGCCAAATAATTTTATAAAATATATTTGTTTTGTATAAAATAAATGTTTAGTTCAGTACATTTGCTTTACACAGTAAAGTGCTATAACTTTTTTACAGTTAATTTTTTGAAGCGTTTCACTTCTGCAATAGTAAAATCCACCAGCCTGAGGTCTGTATTCCAAAGCATTCATGAACGACGACCAGTTAAGTCCAGATGATGAACGGGTTAATATGTGTACTATTACTACTACTGTTGAGTTCATATTTCAACTGTAGCTGCATATGACGACTTATATGTCGAGTCACATTTGTTTCTGCAGCGCTTGATACAATAAACAATAAAAATGTTAATGTTGTGAAAACAAGCATTGATTTCTAACTCCAACTGATGACAGTGACAAGAAACCAATTAATGTAGAAACTCCAGAAATCAACAGAGACTAGTGTGCATTGAACTCAAGCTTTATTTAGTACTGGTTCTTTTACATGAGAAAGTTTTTCTTCTGGTGAGTCTCAGTTAACTCAGCTAGTTTAGTGGGACAGGTTTAGTCGGGTTTGAGTCTTCGGACGCTTCCGTCAGTCCTCAGGCAACAGCCGTGTGAGTCTCTACAGTGCGGGACACAGACGTGGTTCTCTCCTCCGTCACTGCTGGGAAAATTAAGACGACAGATTAACATCAAGAATTTTCTAAGACTTATGCTGCCTTCATGTGATATTGGAATGATCATAAATACAAGTTTCCTAGTTAGAAATTCCTAGTTCATGGAATCATGGAGGACACCAGGTTTATTCTTGCCCATTTCTTGGGCAAATCTTATTAAAGCCAAAATGTACTGAAGATATTTCATTTTGAATAAAATATAGTGTTCCATTTGTTTACAACTATATAAACATTCACAGCTCTATCAGTCACAGCAGCAATCGTTCTCCACAATGTTTAAAGTTTATGGAACGGCCAACTCGGAAACTTGGGTGTCAAAATTATCTCAGAGTTTTCCAGCAGTAAATATGACTTGACAGGGTGTTCATTGTCCAATTTCCAACTAGGAAACTCTAACTAGGAATTTCCGACTTGGAAATTTCGGAAACTGGGGTATAAAAATTATTTCCTAGCAGTAAATATGACTTGAGAGAAAGTCCAAAGTCCGACTCTGAAACTCATATTTATGACGATTCCGATATCACGTGAAGTTTGATTCGATATGAAATCGATCTGAAAGTCTGTTAGTGTTTGATCTTCAGTCTGTGAAATCTGCAAACTAACTTTGACTTTTGCCAATTAGCTGTAAATTGTGGAAAAAGTCATACGGTGTACTCCAGCCTTAATAAGTTCACAGGAATGGACACTTGACCATCCTAAAGCACTAGTATATTTTGGTAAACTCACCCGCCACTCCAGACAGACCTTCGGCGATGGAGATCCCAAGTCGCTTCTCCTCTCCTTCCAGCAGCTTCCTGTAGGTGGCAATCTCCGCGTCCAGCTTCAGCTTGATGTGAAGCAGCTCCTGGTAGTCGGCCATGTATTTCCCCATTTCCACCTTGGTCTCACACAGCTGGCTCTCCAGCTGAGCGATGATGTCCTCCAGACCGGCCGCCTTGTCCAGGTGCGCGGCCTCCATGTCCTCCAGCTGCTGCTCCAGAGCGGCGTTTCGTGCCCTCAGACCGTCGATCTGGTTCTGCAGGTCCGTGACCTGGTTGTGAAAGGTGGTGATCTCGTCCTTCATGGTCTTCATGTGGCCCTCGTGTTTGCTGGCCTGCTCCTTCAGAGTGTCGAACTTGCCCTTGTACCACTTCTCGGCCTCCTGGACGTTGCGGGCAGCCACGGCCTCGATCTCCGCGCGCATGTTGCGCAGGTACGCGGCCAGGTCGGGTCTGTCGGAGTCCAGCTCCACCGTCACCTTGGACTCCTCGATCTGCTTGAGGAGGTCGGCAACTTCTTCGTCATGGAGCTTCTTCAGGAACTCGATCTCGGCCACCAGCTGCTCGATGCGCTTCTCCAGGTCGGCCTTCTGTAGCGTGGCGTTGTCAACGTCTTGACGGAACTCGCGGAGAATCATTTCAGCCTCCTCTGTGGAGTCGATTCAGTGAGTTCATATACAAATGGCATTTTATAAATAAACATTATAAATTTGTTTTATTCATGCAATAGAGGCTATATGTTTTGAGGCTACTAAGACATTATTTTAATTTCAAGTCCCAATTACAGACATTTTTTCTTTGTTGTTTTTTAGAAAACAAGCCTATCTCAAGTCATTTGTTTCTCCAGTAAATATATCTTGATTTAAGAAAGTTAAGATATTTGTTCTGGAAAACAAGAACATAATTTATTTGCATGTATTGATCTTCAGCCTCACCTTTGATGGCCAGCTCTTCCTCCAGCTTCAGCCTCCAGACCTCCACCTCCTCCTCGATGTAGCCTCTCTCTATATCAGCCGCGCCCTTCTCAGCAGTCAGAGCTTCGATTAGGTCCCTCATCTCTTTAAACTTCAGTTCGTATTCCTCCCCGAGGCCGGCCGGTCCTCCCTTAAAGCGTCCTTGAAGGGATTCCAGCTCGGCTCTCAGCGCGGCGTTCCTCTGCTCCAGCGCCTGGACCTTCTCGATGTATCCGGCGAAGCGCACGTTCAGCTCCTGCATCTCCTCCTTCTCGTTGGCGTGCTGCTGATGGATCTCAGTGCCGACTTCCACCGCCTGACCCTGGAATCCCGTGCGGCCGCGGCTGTATGAAGAGCCTCGGCATCGGGAAGGCGACGGGCTCTGGACCCTCATCCGGCTGGAGCCGCTGACGCTCAGGCTCTTCTGCGAATATGTTGTACCTCTCATATCTGTGTCCTCGGGCTTCTGCGCTTGTGATCTCGAAGGTTTCTCCTCGTGCCTGACTCTCACTTCAGCTCGTCGGCGTTTATATGGACCTGCCAAGAATCTTGCACAGGCCCTTGAAAGTCTTGCAGGGTTTTGACATGTTTTAAAAGCGGATCATGACACTCCTGCCCGAGTTCGAAGGCCCGAGTTTCTCATTAGCTCACGTATCATTGTCATCTGGAGGCCGAGCGGCTCTCGCACTCCAGTGCCACATAACCAGCAAGTGTGCGAGAGTCACTATTTCTTCTCACTGTAATCTCAGGTCAGTGTGGCTCACTGTTTCCATATAACCTCATACATATGAATTAATGTGCTTTACAAATAAACTCTCTTCTCAGCTTGTTTCTCTCCGTTTGTTTGTCAGATGTTTGGGGAGATTCGTGATGTGTGCTGCAAAAAATGATGTTCTTTCCTCAGTATTTTTGTTTTGATTTAAGAATGTTTAGATGTTTGTGCTGGAAAACAAGACAAAAACACTGACGAAGAACATTTCTTGCAGTGTATCTGATCAAAATGTTATATTTAGACATGCTACGAATTATCTTGATTTACATGAAACACTAATTTTGTTTTTAAGATCCTCAACTGTAGAATACTTTCTTCCACAGCAAGTCTTAAAACTAGTAAAACAAGCAACTTTAGAATCAACAAAGCCAAAGAAATAATGTTCTCTAGTTAAATTTCACTTGCTCGATTTGAGAATTACATGTACACTGTAAAAAAAAAAGGTTATTAGAGTCAAACTGAAAATACAATTTCAGTTGTTTACTAGCAATTTCTGAGTGAATTGCTTCAAAGTAAATCCCACAGATGTTTTCAGCTGGTTTGAGTTGATATATGACGTGTTTATGTGTGGCTGTAGCTGGTATGTGATTGTCTCATGAGAATATTGTGACATTCTCAGCACTTCACATCACTGACACTGACTGATGGTGTTAATAGCTATGATGGAATACTGCGGCCTAAATCGCTCTTCAAGACAGTTTTACACATTCATCATCCGATGCCGTCTCTTTTCCTACATTTCTGCACAAAAAAAGACTTGTGTAGGCCTACTGGGGTTCATTTTAACAACTTGTCAGCGCTTAAACTCGAGGAGTTTTCTCCCGTGTCTGTTGAAATCAGCACTTTTTAACGCACACTCTCTTAACAAGGCAGTGATTTTTGTGATACTATTACAGAAGAAAAACTCAACTGTAGATCATTCTCTTTTAATCACACATGTAGAGACTGTCTTTGGTGTTTCTGATGCTGCACTAAACTGGTTTAAGTAAGCAGTTTGTCACTATGGGTGGATGCAGGTCTGAGGTTGGTGTGATTTCTATCTGGTGTTCCTCAGGGGTCAGTTTTGGGCCCTTTACTCTTTTACTCATTTACATGTTTCCCCTTGGGCAACTCTTAAGATCACTTGGTTTTAAATTTCATTTTTATACAGATGACACACATTCAAAGTCTGATGATAATGTGGCTGTGGCCTTTCTTTCTCAATGTTTTTTTTATTTTTTTTAATTGGCTCATCCCACCAGCTTTGTCAAACCAACAAACTGATCTACTATTTGAGCTTCTTCTTCTTCTGAGACTAAAGCTTTAACGCTACAACCACCAAACTCAGCTCAGACTGTTCTGACTTCTTTTTCTAATTGATCGGGCGTATGGAATCCGAACGTTACCACATTTCCATAGACTTTCACTGAGGGGGTCAAAACTTTCATACAAGAACTCTTATAGAGTATTTATGCTGTCTTATCACTAGCGAAGTTTAACAACTATCCTAAGACAAGCTAAAGCATGCTAGCCATGTGCTAACAACATGCTAACTGATACTAGCACTGTGCTGAAGCATGCTTATTCATGTTAGCAATGTTCTAAAACATGCTATCAAAATGCTAAGTCATGTTAAGATCATGCTAATTTATGTTAACAACATGTTAAGGATCATGCTAGCAATGTGTTAAAACATGTTAAGATCATGTTAACAACGTGCTAAAACATGTTAGCAACATGCTAAGATAATGCTAATAACATGCTAAATAATGTTAGCAATGTGATAAAACAAAACGTGCTAGGATCATTCTAGCAATGTGTTAAAACATGCTAGCAGCATAGTAAGATCACGTTAACAATGTGATAAAACCTGTTAATATTATGTTAGCAATATGCTAAAACTTGCTAGCTATGTGTTAAAACGTGGTAAATAATGCTAGCAATGTGATAAAACATGTTAACAATGTGACAAAACCTGCTAAGATCATGTTAACAATGTGCTAAAACATGCTAGAAACATGTTAACATATGCTAACTGTGTTAAGATCATGTTAGCAATGTGCTGAAACATGTTGACAATGTGCTAAAACATGTTAAAATAATGCTAGCCAAATGTATTAAAACATCTTAACAGTGTGATAAAACATGCTAAGAACATGGTAGCATTGTGCTAAAAATGCTAACAATGTTTTTAAACATGTTAAAATGTGACAAAACCTGCTAAGATCATGTTAACAATGTGCTAAAACATGCTAGAAACATGTTAACATGCTAACTGTGTTAAGAGCATGTTAGCAATGTGCTGAAACATGTTGACAATGTGCTAAAACATGCTAAAATAATGCTAGCCAAATGTATTAAAACATGTTAACAGTGTGCTAAAACATGCTAGAAACATATTAACATGCTAACTGTGTTAAGATCATGTTAGCAATGTGCTGAAACATGTTGACAATGTGCTAAAACATGCTAGAAACATGTTAACATATGCTAACTATGTGTTAAGATCATGTTAGCAATGTGCTAAAACATGCTAAAATAATGCTAGCCAAATGTATTAAAACATGTTAACAGTGTGCTAAAACATGCTAGAAACATATTAACATGCTAACTGTGTTAAGATCATGTTAGCAATGTGCTGAAACATGTTGACAATGTGCTAAACATGCTAGAAACATGTTAACATATGCTAACTATGTGTTAAGATCATGTTAGCAATGTGCTAAAACATGTTAGAAACATGTTAACATATGCTATGTGTTAAGATCATGTTAGCAATGTGCTAAAACATGCTAAAATAATGCTAGCCAAATGTATTAAAACATGTTAACAGTGTGCTAAAACATGCTAGAAACATATTAACATGCTAACTGTGTTAAGATCATGTTAGCAATGTGCTGAAACATGTTGACAATGTGCTAAACATGCTAGAAACATGTTAACATATGCTAACTATGTGTTAAGATCATGTTAACAATGTGCTAAAACATGTTAGAAACATGTTAACATATGCTGTGTTAAGATCATGTTAGCAATGTGCTAAAACATGCTAAAATAATGCTAGCCAAATGTATTAAAACATGTTAACAGTGTGCTAAAACATGCTAGAAACATATTAACATGCTAACTGTGTTAAGATCATGTTAGCAATGTGCTGAAACATGTTGACAATGTGCTAAACATGCTAGAAACATGTTAACATATGCTAACTATGTGTTAAGATCATGTTAGCAATGTGCTAAAACATGCTAAAATAATGCTAGCCAAATGTATTAAAACATGTTAACAGTGTGCTAAAACATGCTAGAAACATATTAACATGCTAACTGTGTTAAGATCATGTTAGCAATGTGCTGAAACATGTTGACAATGTGCTAAAACATGTTAGAAACATGTTAACATATGCTATGTGTTAAGATCATGTTAGCAATGTGCTAAAACATGCTAAAATAATGCTAGCCAAATGTATTAAAACATGTTAACAGTGTGCTAAAACATGCTAGAAACATATTAACATGCTAACTGTGTTAAGATCATGTTAGCAATGTGCTGAAACATGTTGACAATGTGCTAAACATGCTAGAAACATGTTAACATATGCTAACTATGTGTTAAGATCATGTTAGCAATGTGCTAAAACATGTTAGAAACATGTTAACATATGCTATGTGTTAAGATCATGTTAGCAATGTGCTAAAACATGCTAAAATAATGCTAGCCAAATGTATTAAAACATGTTAACAGTGTGCTAAAACATGCTAGAAACATATTAACATGCTAACTGTGTTAAGATCATGTTAGCAATGTGCTGAAACATGTTGACAATGTGCTAAACATGCTAGAAACATGTTAACATATGCTAACTATGTGTTAAGATCATGTTAGCAATGTGCTAAAACATGCTAAAATAATGCTAGCCAAATGTATTAAAACATGTTAACAGTGTGCTAAAACATGCTAGAAACATATTAACATGCTAACTGTGTTAAGATCATGTTAGCAATGTGCTGAAACATGTTGACAATGTGCTAAAACATGTTAGAAACATGTTAACATATGCTATGTGTTAAGATCATGTTAGCAATGTGCTAAAACATGCTAAAATAATGCTAGCCAAATGTATTAAAACATGTTAACAGTGTGCTAAAACATGCTAGAAACATATTAACATGCTAACTGTGTTAAGATCATGTTAGCAATGTGCTGAAACATGTTGACAATGTGCTAAACATGCTAGAAACATGTTAACATATGCTAACTATGTGTTAAGATCATGTTAACAATGTGCTAAAACATGTTAGAAACATGTTAACATATGTTATGTGTTAAGATCATGTTAGCAATGTGCTAAAACATGCTAAAATAATGCTAGCCAAATGTATTAAAACATCTTAACAGTGTGATAAAACATGTTAAGATCATGTTAGCATTGTGCTAAAAATGCTAGAAACATGCTAACAATGTTTTTAAACATGCTAACAACATACTTAAACATGATAGGATCAAGTTAGCAACATGCTAAAACAAAACAAAACATTTAAATTAAGCTTCTTTTTTTTTAGCTACTTAAAACATTTAAACTTTAAGCTTTTTAAACTACTTCAAACTTGCAGGCTAAGGCTTTCTCAAGCCAGCATAAAGTTTGTTAGCTAATCTAGTCTAAACAGCTGATATTTGATGCTAATTTAACATTTGATCCTCATGTCCAGATGTCCAGAATACTGTTAAAACATCATGTGTTCATCTCGGAAACACTGCCAGACTACGCCCCGTGTTGTCATTCCCTGCGGCTAAAAAGTTGATCAACATTTTTACATTTTCCTGCATTGATTATTGCAATGCTCTGCTGGCTCAAAAGCTACCCTAAATAAAGAGAAGTTTGTGCAAAACTCAGTTGCTAGAATCCTGCCGAGGAGAAGGAGCAGCAGTCAGACCATGTCGATTTTTGAATGGGATTGATAGGAACCGCTCATGATAGACCAGCGGCAGCGTATATCAGAAATGTATAAAAATATATACATGTACCATGTATGTCTGAACTAGTTACGTCACCTTAAAAGATGCCCGATAAATATGCAAAAAAGTTTGCATTAGTAGATGTATTTTATAGGCTATTGCTTTTATTAAGTGGCAGCAGTGCATAATAATTGTACGTTTATCTTATTTTATGTTTGATAACTTTTTTGTTTAGCTGTTATGTTGGTTTTGAAGTGAAGTACAGCGAATTTAACCTGTCAAGGCTTATTTTTTCTTCGCTTGGATGCCACAGAAATAGAAACCCGAGTTGGCCTGTTATAAAATGAGACAAAAACAATGAGGTAATAAAACTTCAACTTACTGTATCACCCTACATAACATTATTTCTTTCACAATACATTGTTTTTTGCGACATTAAAGAACAATTCCGGACTGTGATTTCAAACTACTTCACCTCAGTGTCTTTATTTGACTTTCAGTTCTGCAAATCACCATATCTCCTCATCAAACGAGGGAAACTTCACTGATTTTCAAGACTTAAATAACCCTTTCTGGTTTGCAAGCATTTCAAACATTTGGAGTTGATGTTTGTACAGCAGAGGGCGCCACAGATCTTTCAATCTCTCACAAGCTCAACTTACTCTGTCTTTTACCAAAACATTTGACTTTGGTACATGTTTTAAAGCAGTATGCTAGGGACACACTAAGGTGACATTAACTTCTATTATTATTTTCAGGTTCATACATTTTCTGTTGAGCGGCTTTAGAATAATGTTTTGTAAAAAAAAAAGAAAAGAATCACCTCTTTTGACCCACTTTGATTTGAGATGCATTAATCTGAACCTCTTCTAGATTGTGTGATAGTTCCACGCGGTTCGTTTGAGTGACAAAATCAATAGACAAATACTGACTGCAAAAACTGCATTATCATGAGTGTTTCCATAAATATCTAACACAAAGCATCTGAAACCGCAGATGAAATGTTAAACATCATGTTGGACGAGGTGATACGCATCAATAACATGCCAAAGCACGTCTAAACACCATCATACCTGCATGAATTCCACGCTTCAGCTCAGAGATTGGGTTTCTGTCTCAAGACACACTTCACAGCAGTTTCTCAAAAAGAAACAGTCTGTAATCAGCTTTCCGAGTCTTTGGGAGTCGTTCGTGTGTCTCCGTGACGGATATTATTAACATGAGACAGAAAGTCATTTATGTAGATTTGATTAAATCTAACATCATCCCATTATTTTTACATTGCACCCAGAAAAATAATGGTTTGATCTTTCCGACATCTGAGGAACCTCGCGGTTCAGACAGACAGGGTTTCATTACGGCCTAGTTTCATCAAGAAATTCTCGTCACATTGAGAGAAAAAAAATCAGCTGGCTTTTTCTACATGCAGATGTTTTTCTTGGCAGGAAGTACAAGAATTTTGACTGTAAATAATGTAATATTTACTAGACATTCTTGCACTGACTTGCAACTTCTAAAAAAGTGTGAATGAAATGATAAAACCCCTTTAGGTTCATACTTTAACATCTTCCCTACAGATTCAGTGTAACGCATCAATGATTCATATTCATCTTCAATAACTGCTGTAAAGTTTATGTATAATGTCGGTTAAAAGGAATAATGGGAACCAAAACAAAATGCATGTGTGACTACACAATATATATATATATATATATATATATATAAAAAAGAATTATATGTTTAAAAAAAAAAAAAGCACTCGGTAATAGTTGTGTTCAGCTCATTCGCATCCCTATAATACCACACAGGCCATCCTTCAGCGTCCGACACAAACTGTCTCCCAAGTGGGAGAGAAAAGGATCCCAGATTTTGTGAAACTGAAATGGTTTGTTTCTCAAAGCTTCCAATATACTCTTTGTCCATTGCGTCTTTGTTGGCGGCGTCTCAGAAATCCACTGCAGCAGTATGCAGCGTCTGGCAGCAAACAATACGATTTTAAGCAGCTGAATCTTGGAAGAGTTCCAGGTGTTATATGGAAGAATCCCTAAAATAGAGACCAATGGGTCCAGGTCCAGGGAGATTCTTAATATATTATTAATTTCTTGAACAACATCTGACCAGAATATCTTAATATAAGAACACTCAAAAGTACAATGAAAATATGTTCCAGGTCTTTGAAAATGTATTGTTCATCTTATGACGTTTAACTGGGGAGAGCCCAGGTCCCTTTCCCACAGCTCCTCGGACCCACGTGTGCTTTCCCTTGAAGATTCTAACAGTGCTTTGTAAAATCTTATCATTTTAGTACTACCCTGCTTATCGTGTAAGAGGAGATATATACATATTCCAAGCGAATTTGCTCTTAGTATATTTGAAATTAAGCTTTTCGTCTGGAGGTACCTAAAAAGATGGGAAGTTTCTTTAAGTTAAGAAATATATTAGTAGGTCTCCAATAACAGATTTCTTTTGCCAAAAAAGGGTCCCGGTTCAAGGCTGGGAGGGAAATCAGGATTCATAAACAAGGGAGTGAGAGGAGAATGCTTATTACAGTGGCCTTCCCATCTCCTTGTCCATTTCCAGACTCCAGCTGACAGCTGCTTTAACCTTATTTTTTGACACGTACAACTGACTTAAAGAGATGGGAGATACAGAATTCCTTTCAATATCCAGCCACGAACTGTCAGGGTCTCCGCTAATCCATTCCCAAATACAGCGGCATAGACAAGCTACTTGGTATTTAATATTTGGCACACCCAGGCCCCCTTGCTCAATGGGTAACTGAAGGGTAATAACTTCACTCTCGATCCTCTGTTTCTCCAAAGAAATGAAATAAGAGAGCTATTTAATTCAGATAAAGATGACTTTTTAAGAAGTACGGGGATCATTTGAAAAGGATACAACAAACGAGGAAGAATATTCATTTGAATTAGGTGCAGTCTGCCTAGCAAGGATAACGGAAGGCTAGTCCAACGTGCTAGATCCTCCTTAATGCGCTTTATCAATGGGACAAAGTTTAATTGATATAAGTCTGTCAGAGAAGGTGAGATACGAATACCAAGATATATGAATCCTTTTGGAGACCATCGAAAAGGTTAGTGGGTGTCCAGTTACTCTGACAGTTGAGAGCCATTACCTCAGACTTTGTGTATATCATCAGCATATAATGATATCTTATGATTCTTTGAACCCACATTAATCCCTTCTATAGCAGCGTCTTCCCTAATGGCCTGAGATAGGGCAGCCCTGTCTTGTTCCTCTATCCTGTCAAATGCCTTCTCAGCATCGAGAGACACCACCAATGATCCACCAATAAATCCAGTCTGATCAGTGTTAATTATATGCGGAAGTGTAACTTCCAACCTTTTAGCTATTAGCTTCCTGTCAGCATTTAATAATGAGATTGGTCGATAGGATGAGCACTCTTCTTACTGGGCGATTTTTTTTTTTTTCCAGAATTAATGATATATTAGCCTCTAACATTGATCGTGGCAAAATACCCATGTCGAAAGAGTAAGACAGCATTTTAAGTAAAGGTGGAACTAGAAGATCTGCGAATTCTTTATAAAACTCTACTGAGTAATATTAAATAACTACATGTACTTACTATAGGGTTAGGGCATGTAATTATGCATAATTTATATGTATTACTACACGTAATGTGTTACAAAGACACTGCAAAGTGAAGTGTTACCAAAATATATATTCATTTCAACGCAAAAATATATTACAAGATGCACTTTAAGGAGAAGGAAAAATGCATTTCCAATCTTAAATGATATTTTGGGTAAATGCAAAATGTGTTTTTCTTCAAATATATAATTTGTAACATGTTACACTGTAAATACTATAAGTGTAACACTTTTTTTAAAACATTGTAGAACACTTTATTAAACATTGTAACACTTAGTAAGACTTCTTAAACATTGTAACACTCAAGCGTAACACTTTTTAAAAACATTGTAACACTTAATAAGGTAATAACCTTATTCTAAAGTGTTACTGAAAATATATTCAAAAATGGCCAAAATAAATCTGAAAAATAATAAATAGGAAAGATAACTAAAACTTATATATATATATACAGTTTTCCTCGATGGCTTAAACACTATAACCAGACTTTTGAACTACAATTTCAAACGCAAAACGCCATTTATCAAAAAAGCACACCCATTTCCCTAAACTATAAACACTATTCCCCTGTTTGAGTCAGATTTGTTGAACTGTCACTGCAAAACTCTACACACAAATCCCTTCATTTCTCATTGCCAAAACCATGTTGTCATTTAGAAAGCTTTTTTTGTTTCCAATATCGTTCACTCAAGTCAGCACAGCTTGAGCTCGATTAGCACACAGTTACCCACGTGGAAACACTAAGAGTCAAAATTTATCACACACCAATCAGAACCTTCAACAGAGAGATAAAAGAGCCCGAGTCAGTTCATTCAGTTTTGTAACAATGGATCCAGAGAGACGTGATTGAAAAGGTTGAGGACAACAGAGAGGAGGATGAGGGGCAAGGAGACAAGGAGTCTCAGATGAAATTCGTGCCACTAGTTGACCGTGTCCTTGCCCATGGTATGACTATGAGGGAGGCCTCGATCAGAAGAACCTTCAGGGAGGAAAACAGGCAGGTGTACCTCACTGTTGTACTCTGATACAACACATGCATCAAATTGCCTTACATACAGATAAGAGTTTCTGTCTGCTTTCATTTTGTAAAAAGGATGTTACAGTTACAGTAATCAGTACTTCTATTTTTGTAGGACACAGAGACAATGTAATGGAAGTAGCCTGATAAGACATTTCAGTTGATGCGTGCCAGGGGTGGATCAGGCATGCAAGAGGATTTTACCACCGCTGCCTGGATAGGGCCAGTACAGCCTGTGATGTTGAGGAGATTCTCTGGCCTGTCCCAGACCAAAGACGTGATGATGGGGCAGAATATTTGTTGTTTGGTGTATTGTACTGTACAGTACATTAAGGAATAAACAATGTGAAAATGTATACACGTGTTTATCACGTGAAAAGTTGCTTGAGGGGGAGAAACACAGGAAACTTATTACTGGTTTTAGTGTTTGGTTTTTGTAGTATTGTTTTGAATTTATCTCACCCGTGTGTAAGACTGTCACAGTCGCCCTCATGTTTGTTTTGGTTTTCTCTTGTCACATGTGCTCCCTTGTTCCTGCCACTCATCAGTTACCATGGACACTAACTAATGACTAACTAAGGTCTGGGCTCAGGAAAAATTCTTTCGTTAAAGATTTTATTTGTTTGGCCATCACCAGTTCCCTGGACGACGAGACCCTCAAGACCTTGTTCCGGATCGGGGCTACTTTCCACCAATGCCTCGACCTCCCAGACACCACTGGACTGAACTGGAGAGAAGCTGTCAAGGGAAGTGAGGAAGTTCCATCTCCCACCCTTTCCCACCCAGCATCTTCATCTTCATCATTGTTTCTGAACGATACTAATGACTGTAAAGACTGTATATTACTTACCGTTACGCCGTCGATATCCTCACCACCTCCATCACCCCTGAGCGCAGCCAGTTCTCCAACCATGCTGCTGCTGGAGGTCCACAGCCCTGCGCCGTCTCCGTGGGAGCCCCGCTCTGACGTCGAGCGACAGGTCGCGTGTCCACCTGCAGCGGCATCACCTGAGGATCCTGCGGCTCCGCCTCCAGCCTCTGAGATCCTTGTTCCATCTTGGCCTGTTGACCAGTCAGCTCCGTCGGGGCTCCTCCCACCTACGGCTTCACCGGAGACCCTCGGACTTCTGGCTCCTCCGGGTTCCCTCGTCCTGCCGGCTCCTCCTTGGTTCGTCGTCGCTCCTCTTCCGTCACGGACTTGCAGTCTGTCCGCTGCACTCCGTTCCTCCACCCCTACGACGTCAGTGGGCTCCTCCTCCCCCTCTGTGTCGCCTCTGTCACAACGGTTCCACCTCAGCCCTCGGGTACTCTGGCTACGCCTTCGACGGTCGATGCCGCGACATCGCCTGGGTCTCCAGTACCAGCGATGTCGCTCGTCTCCATCACCTCTTCGTCTGTGCCCGCAGATCCATCAGCCACGCCTCCGTCCCCCAGCAGCTGTCAGCCACGTCACCACCTAGACTCCTCCCTCCCTCGTCTTCGCCGCGGGTTGTGGGCACTGGGGAGCTCTGGGTCTGTGCCATCGGCGGTCTACCACCGACGCCGCCAGGGGATCGTCGTCCTCCCTTCACCACTCCTCCTTCACCATCACGTTGCCCGCCTCCAGAACCCCCTTCGGCCCTCCCTGTAGATGTTCCTCATCAGTTAGCATGGACACTAACCACCATCACAGCTGCACGTCATCAGTTAATCTCCCTTAGTGTATATAAGTTCCTGTTTGTGTTCAGTTCTTTGTCCGTTCACCGTCTTACTACATTGTGTTGTATCTGCCCTTCGCCTGTTTGGATTAAACTTGGATTACTTTGTATTTGAACCTGTTCTTCTTCGTCTTCCTTCGAGAACACAGCCTGACAAAGACTATGTTGTCATGTGTGTGTTTTTAAGGGCTTGTGTGTGATATCTGAGAGCAAAGTTTGGTCAGTGGTTTTGAGTGTAGAGCTTCATTCTGACCTGAAAATAGGATGTTTGGGGAATTGGGTGAGATGTTATGGATTTGTGTTTACTGTTTTGAGAATATGAGGCATAGTTTCAAGAAATGCAATCAAGAAAAACTAATATTTTAGCATCTATATTAGCAAAATACATTTTTGCATATACTGAAATACGTTTAAAAATAAATATATTAGGGTAAAATGGATAGTTAGATGGATTAATGTGTAAGTGTGTCTCGTGTTTTGATTGGGTTTTTTAGAATAAACAACACTTGATCTGATATTTAGTGACCCGTTCCTGGTCTTTCAGCCGCTGTATTTGGCGTTTTCTCTGCTCAGTCATGTGACATGATGTTTGCGTGTTTCTGTTTCAGTGTATGAACACATATTGTACAATATCTGATGTGAGAGACAGACGGGTTCAATTACAGCTGGAGCGAAGCCTCACACACACACACACACACACACACACACACAGAGTCAAGCCTTTGAATTCGACTAGGAATTGTGGGTAAACACATTCTGCCGGAATTCCCACCTTCACAACCGACAAACTGAGACTCGCCCAGTGGGTTCCCCGTGGCGGTTTGCGCGTGCGTCACACGACATCAATAACAAGGGGACACGCGCACCTGCCCACTGCAGCGCCATGGCAACAACAATAACAAGGTGCTCCTTTCCTGGGAGATCCTGTGGAATGTGCACGCTCGTTTGTGAAGTATGCAGTTGCTCGGCAACCGGAGTCCGTCCCCGAGGGAAACCTCTTATCTGACGCCACACAGGTGAGAGTGCCACACCTGCGCCCCAGCGTTGCCACGGTGATACTCCAATGTTTGGCCGGAAGCATGCCTAAAAAAAGCAGTGAATAGTTGTAAAGATAGAAGTGGAGTTGGGCGGCACCTTTCACTTTCATCCCATAGAGTTCAGAGTCCGTTACGCTCCATTTCACGCTGCTGAATGAGCACTCGACCTGTTACACAATCAGGGATTTTCCATTTACAGCGTTCCGCTTCTGCCTTACAAAGAGAGCCTGACAACATCAACACGTCTTCAGTGCCATAATTTGACTTAGTATGACATAATTTTGACTTTTTTTGTCATAATTTCAATTGATGTCAGAATTTCAATGTCAGCTGAAGTCAGAATTTCACATTTTTAATGTCATAATTAAGATTTTTTAGTGTCGTAATGATGACTTTTTAAGTCAGAATTCCATAACTTTTCATCTCATAATTGACTTGTCACAATTTACACTTTTTATGTAATTAAATTCTTTTATTTCGAAGTATTTTTATTTATTTATTTATTTAAATCTTTATATATATATATATATATATATATATATATATAAGTAGTGGCTTCCATAACAAATAGCTTAGGTCCATTAAATAATATTACAGTTTTTGCCTTTTTTGAACACTTTTTGCAAAACTTCGGCTCATCGTGTCAAAACTTTACACACAAGCACACAAGACACAACACTGAGAAACAAACCCTAACCCTAACCCTAACCCATTCACATCTGTCGAGTTGAAACTCTGTTATCAAAACCTAACAATCCTTTGTCAAAATGTCACTCTGATGACAAAATGATACACGCTTGCATCATATGAATACACTTTCAGATCAGCAGCAACACACTAGTGTACTTTATATAAAACACTGCAGTCTTTCATTTTCACTGTTTTTATTCAGTTCATCAGTTCTGTGAAGCTCAATGCAACACTTACAGTTTTTGTTTCCAACAAAGGTTTTCACAACAACCAAAAATGAAAAGTTACAAATTACATCAACTGCACATCACAGTACTATACTTTACAGTACAGTAAATGCAGTAACGTAAAAGTAATACAAAACAAAATACTCTACTGTAAATACAGAAAAACAGGCCAATTGTGCGTGGGTGGGATTACAGATCCTGCCGTCTGCTTGGGTCTGGCCACAGGATCTCATCAACGTCACACGCGTTATTTTCTCCTGCTAAGCAACGGGGAAAATAACGCCTCGTGTGCCGAATCCATCCATGGATTGACGTTACCTCAATGTCTCCGCATGCCTCTTCCATT
>CM074450.1:315000-332500 GCA_037101425.1 Elopichthys bambusa
ATGATGATTTGCTGCTCAACAAACATTTATGATTATTATCAATGTTGAGTAACAAAAAAAAAAAAAAAAACTTTATTAATCAAGGATGCATTAAATAGATCAAAACTTATATATATATGGAATATATTAAAATATAATTAAATCTGCAAGCTATCAGTCAATCGCTCAACAAGCTCGTCCCGTCTGACGAGTCACATCTCATTCACACGCATGTAAAACACTTTAAACCTTCGAGACTTTTTCCATGATGGGTTTTGACCTCTGACCTCATCAAGCGCTGAATTCAGACAGAAATACAAGAGCACTGACATCTGCACATTCCTCAACATCACCGGAGTCATGTGACGCGTCCTGAAGAGATTTCTGGTATTCAAATATAATATCAGACATACGTTTATCATCATCAGCTCTGATGTGCAAATACCACAAAAATATAAGGATTCAGGAAACATTCTTAACATTCAATAAAAATGCGTGAAAATATGAAGGAAACAGTTCAAGTGATCCTGAGAAGATTTCTGGACTGAGAAGCAGCATAGACACGTTTCACGTTCACATTCACATGCTTCTCTGAAGATCTCATAGTTTCCAGTTTGACTTCTGAAACAAATATTGTTGGACTAGATGTTTCTGAGCTGTCAAACACTGACGTCCAGATGTGGAGCAGTTTGATCTGTAATTGTAGTTCATGAAGACAAAAGAGCGATGAATTACAATCTTCTAAAGAGAGAGAGGCTGATTGAAGCCTTCACTAAACCACCTCGAGTTATTCTGAGACGCTGTGTGGGAAAGAGTGTGTGTGTGTGTGTACACTTGTCCACCTATCTAACAGAAGGGACATTTCTCAGGTCTCCTGTTGGTCATGCTTTAAATCATGCCAAAATCAAGTAAAAACACTTTATAGTTTTTGGCCAGGTGTGTTTAAGCTCATACTCAGCAGCGCCCCTGCAGGCTGGAGCAGGAACTGCAACGGCCCATTAACACACACACGTCATCAGGAACATGTTTTTAAAAAAAACTTTCAGGCCAATTATAAACATTTTTTAAATTATCTTCATTATATCTCTAATGTTAAAAAATTCCAAGACAATATCTGGACAATGGGCGGCGCCATTTTGTTTGCGTTCTACCTGCTGTCAGTCGACGGACAACAAGAGAAGCGATGCAGCTTTACTAGCGATAAGTTGTGAAGAATGTGGACGAATCAAACTTCCTTAAGATCCGCGTCTTTGTTCTCTTCACTTTAGCCCTGATGACTTTGAGGCTTTTAGCAGATCGACACAGCGCCTAAACAAAATGGCGCCCCCCATTGTCCAAAATATGTATAAAACGGCGTGGGAAGTAAATCTTTCATGGGTTTTCGACTACATATTTCAGTAAGAGACATTATTTATGTTATATTAAGCCGTACAAGTGTGTGTGTGATGAGAAGAGATGGAGACACACAGAACCGCTCGCTCTTCTTCTCCTCATCACAGTCTCTGTTTAAACAAACATGAATTTCTCTAGTCAGCGTCTTGTTCTTCTTCTAGTTATAATTGTGTGTTTATGCGACACTGATCTCACAGACGGCCGCGTCTCATCAGAGACAGTCCACCACAACACACACACTTTTTGGTGAGCAGAAGAGACTTCTTTCAAAAACATTTAAGAATCATAACTATTCCAACCTTTTGACTTGTACAGTAAATAATGTCATTTACAGTTTTACTCTTGATTATCAGTGTTTTATCATATCGGTCTCAAAACGGTTGTAACTTTCAGCACTTTTCAACTTTTGAGTCTTTTATATGATTTGACTTTCATTATATTTCATCACTGCAGCTCATTAACGGTCCTGACGCGCTCTTCATTAGACACAAATAGATTTTTTATTGTTATTCATATTAGAAATATCAAATAAAAGCCTCGTCTGCATGTTTTATGACGGTGTTTGAGTGGATTCTGGTGTCTGTTCGCTCTGGACTTTCCCCTGGAATCAGCAAACGTGTAAAAGCCTGAGTGTTTTTCTGCAGCCTCACATAAAATAAAGCCTGACAGTTAATGTGACTCGTCTAGACGATATTTTCAGCATTAGTGCAAGTGGCTAATTAGTATTTTATTGTCCAACCCGACCGGGTCTTTTTCCCTCCTCGTATTTTCCTCCAGTCTCTTTGTTTTTCCAAATGTTGTCGTTCAGTCTGAGTATGTGAGGTCTGAGTTCATATATTCTCAACTTAAACATTCACAAGTGATGAATAATGCACAATATTTTGGAAATTAAACTTTTTTCATGTTGAACCTCCAGTTCCCTCAGAAAAACAAGTGAAGGGTTGTGAAAGCTGTTTTGCATTACAACACTTACAGTTACATGAGTATCAGTTACCAAAGACTCGTCCCTCGGGGTGTATAAAGACATTTACACACATCTTGAAGATCATGTTTCAGATATGATGATGACGACACTTTCACAACAGTTGCGTATTTTAACATTAATTTGCGTTTCTGCCCATTTCCCTGTTGGACAACTATTGAAAGTCAATGAGAAACATATTTATACACACTGATGAACAAACTGAAACTACAGAAGCTTGTTTCCGCCACAGAATAAAAAAAATAAAAGAGGTAATTGCAGCTTTTTATTGTACAATTCTGACATTTTCCTTGGAATTCCAAGTTTATATCTCACAATTCTAACATGGGTTTTTTCTGAATTTACATATTTTTTTCAAAATTCCAAGATTACATTTCGTAATTCTGACTTTTGTCTCATAATTGCGAGTTTATTTCCCTTTCGAGGGAACTCGCACTGCGTCCTGAAGGGGGCGCCGTCAGCGTGAATGCGTCTGATGCACGTGCGTCCACTAGTCCAGTGGCGAGAGTAAACGTCACAACCAGGAAAGGATAAATACATATCCGGAAAGACCGGCTTCAGCTTTTGTGCCTCAGCAAAGCGCTCTGTGTGAAAACTGTCTCTGTTTATTTATTGTTGTTTGTCCTCAAGCATTATATATTCTAGACAGAAGTTTATTGGCGAGCAAATAGTAACTTGAGTCGTGTGTGCTTCCCTGCCCTCGCTACTATACGAGTGGGGATACACGCGATTCATGTGTTGTTTGTTTGAAAGCGGAGCATGCACATCAGCTCTTGTTTTGGGATCTGACAGATCGGGATTTTTAGCTCTGGTCCTCTTGGCTTTTTTCTCGAGGGAATAAAGTCGACGCGTAGATTTCGGGTTTGCAAACTGCAATAAAGAATCTAGTGGCTTTGATGAGATTAGGGTGTGCAGACGGCAGTTATAAATATTCAACCTATCATTCAGGCCGTGTACACTTGTCTGGTGGTTCATTGATGCATTTAATTTGAGGAAAAAAACGGGTTCCTCCTCCCAGCAGAGAGTTAGGGTTTTTACGGGCGTTACTATTTTGTTCCAAAGAAGGATGAAGGGTTGCGTCCTATATTAGATCTTAATCATTTTGAATCATTCAGTCAGGAGACTTGGGTTCAAAATGTTGACGCTTAACCAGATCCGAGGACTGGTTTGTCATGATACTTCTAAAGGATGCATACTTCCGTGTCTCCATCCTTCCACAGCATTGGAAGTTCCTGAGGTTTGCTTTCAGGGGCAAAGTATACCAAAATTAGGTTCTTCCATTCGGTCTAGCTCTATCACCCCACACGTTCATGAAATGCGTAGATGCAGCTCTGGCCTCGCTCAGGCTGCAGGGCATGCGCATTCTGAACTGATGACTGGCTAATATTAGAGAACAGATGGTCAGTTCGACATCGAGATGTCGTTCTTGCTCATATAAAATTTGGGGTTGTGGCTGAACGCCAAGACGAGTGTGCTTTCTCCATTACAGAGAACCACTTTTCTGCGCGTGGTATGGATTCAGTGACGTTGTAGGCCGTTCTGTCGCCTACTCGTATTGCTGCAATCTTTTCAGTCACACAGGACAAAATTCGCCGGGAAGGGATAAGTCTACTGCTAGTAGCGCCTTACTGGCCAAGTCGGATATGGTTCTTGGACCTTGTGTCTCTCCTCAAAGGCTTTCCCTCGGAGATTCCGATCAGGAGAAACCTTCTATCTCAGGCTAAAGGCTTGATTTTTCACCCCACCCTGAAGTATTGGACCTGTGTGTTTGGCCCCTGAGGGGTCCCGACTCATAGTATCTGGTCTCTCAACCGAGGTTGTGGAGACCATACTTTACTCCAGAACTCCAGCCACAAGAAAACTATAGGCCCTGGAAACTTTTCACTTCTTGGTGTGATGTGCGACAGCTAGATCCAGTTAACTGCCCAAATGGGGCAGTACTAGAGTTCTTGCAAAGTCGTTTTTCATCAGGGCTATCCTCGTCCACCCTAAAGGTCTACGTATCAGCTATTTCTGCATACCATGTCCCTGTGGATGGTACAATTGTGGGGTATAACCCTTTGAGGTACTCTGAGGCCTGCAACATGCACTAGGGTTTCTGCTTGGGATTTGGTGTTGGAAGGCTTATCTGCAGCTCCATTTGAGCCGCTTGATTCGGTCTCAGAAAAATTTCTGACGTTTTAAAACGGTTTTCCTCTTTGCCATTTCTTCCCTAAAAAGAGTAGGAGACCTTCAGGCCCTATCTGTATCCCCTATGTGCCTTGAGTTTGCACCAGGGACGGTCAAAGTGTTCCTTTACCCTACCGGGTTATATACCTAAGGTTCTGACCGATATTCCACGGCCCATAGTGCTGCAAGCTTTCTGTCTTCTGTTCTCAGATCCAGACCAGGAAAAGTTGAATCTTGTGTGTCCAGTGTCCGCAATTGTGAGTTTATAGTTTTGCAATTCTGACGTTTTTCTCGCAAGTCCGAGTTTATATTTCACAATTCTGACTTTTTTCTCACAATTCCAAGTTTATATTTCACAATTCTGACTTTTTTCTCGCAATTTCGAGTTTATATTTCCCAATTCTGACGTTTTTCTCACAATTCCATGTTTATATTTTACAATTCTGACATTTTTCTCGCAATTTCGAGTTTATATTTTGCAATTCTGACTTTTTTCTCGCAATTTCGAGTTTATATTTTGCAATTCTGACGTTTTTCTCACAATTCCAAGTTTATATTTCACAATTCTGACGTTTTTCTCGCAATTTCGAGTTTATATTTCACAATTCTGACGTTTTTCTCGCAATTTCGAGTTTATATTTTACAATTCTGACATTTTTCTCGCAATTTCGAGTTTATATTTTGCAATTCTGACTTTTTTCTCGCAATTTCGAGTTTATATTTTGCAATTCTGACGTTTTTCTCACAATTCCAAGTTTATATTTCACAATTCTGACGTTTTTCTCGCAATTTCGAGTTTATATTTCACAATTCTGACGTTTTTCTCGCAATTTCGAGTTTATATTTCCCAATTCTGACGTTTTTCTCACAATTCCATGTTTATATTTTACAATTCTGACATTTTTCTCGCAATTTCGAGTTTATATTTTGCAATTCTGACTTTTTTCTCGCAATTTCGAGTTTATATTTTGCAATTCTGACGTTTTTCTCGCAATTCCAAGTTTATATTTCACAATTCTGACGTTTTTCTCGCAATTCCAAGTTTATATTTCACAATTCTGACATTTTTCTCGCAATTTCGAGTTTATATTTCCCAATTCTGACGTTTTTCTCGCAATTTCAAGTTTATATTTCCCAATTCTGACGTTTTTCTCACAATTCCATGTTTATATTTCACAATTCTGACATTTTTCTCGCAATTTCGAGTTTATATTTCACAATTCTGACGTTTTTCTCACAATTCCAAGTTTATATTTCACAATTCTGACGTTTTTCTCGCAATTCCAAGTTTATATTTCACAATTCTGACATTTTTCTCGCAATTTCGAGTTTATATTTCACAATTCTGACGTTTTTCTCGCAATTTCGAGTTTATATTTCCCAATTCTGACGTTTTTCTCACAATTCCAAGTTTAAACAAAACAAAAAATTCCCAGAATTGTCAGATGAACTCGAAATTGTGAGATAAAAAGTCAATTAACTTTTTTATTTTTGATTCCATGGAGGAAACAAGTTTCCATAGAGATTTTCTGTAGCATGAGGTTGAAAATAACCCAGTCCTGATGATTTCTACAGTAAACTACCAGTACTGATGGTTTAAATCTGTGTTTGTGTTTTCTGTGCTTCTTGTTTGGTGATCTATTTGAACGTATTTTCTCAAGGGAACAAACTGGTGATAATTACAAGAGGTATGTGCATGTTTTGCACACTTGTAATTGGTCAGTGGTGAAGATTCTCCAGATTTTTGTGTTTTTTCAGAATGAACACATGCTCCTGTTTCAGGACAAACCTGACTCTTTTAAATCTTGGTTCTTGTGCTCTAAACTTCATGAGCAAATGATTCCTGAATCTGTTTCCTACTCGAGCAAAACAGGAGTTTTCAAAGTGGGCCGCAAGGGAGAGCGAGGAAATGTTTAAGAGAAAAACAATGTAAAAATAATAAATAATATTCTGACCCTATTGGCAGATATTTGTTCTTGTTTTAAGCACAAACTCACTTCATTTTGATTCATTTTTCAGTCTTAATATCAGTGTAGATGCCTTAAACGTTGTAGGATGGTCCCTTGCATGAGGACGGTCATATTTTGGGGGTCCGTGGATCTAAAAGACTGAAACCCCTGATCTAGAATCTAGTGTAGATGAAAAGGCCCTGCTGTCCCAGCGTCTGTGTTTACAGTGAATGAGCAGAAATCAAGTGTGCCGCTCTGGTTTAAACCACCAGAATCTTAAAATAAGTCTGGAGTTTAATGAGTGGTCTGAACGCGGCGGAGACCCTGTATTTATTCACCCTGACGCATACATCAACAACATCAAACTGACAGTAAAAACCGTTTCATTATGTTTGTAGTTTGAGATTTTCAATGCTGAAACGTTCACATACTCTACGCATGTGTATGTATGGGGTGAAACACACACACACACAGATAGATCAGCAAAATCATTTACTCACCCTCGTATCGTTCCAACCTCGTATGATTTTCTTCTGTAAACACAAGAGCAGATGTTCAGTATAACTGTGAATACATGTGATAAATAGTTTTATAATGCAAATATCTAAACATTCTCAAATCAAGATACATTGACTGTAAAAGCAAAATGACTGAAGAAATTAAGTCTTTTTTTTTTTAAAAGCAAGACTTTTGCTTAAAACAAGAACAATTCAAAGTTTATTTTTCCGACCCCATTGGCAAATATTTGTAAAAACTCACTTAAATTTGACAACAAGGCTTAATGTCTTCAGTCATTTTGCATCTCCAGTAAATGCATCTTGATTTAAGAATGTTTAGATGCTGGAAAACAAGACAGAAATACAGAGGAAGAGATCATGTTTTGCAGTACTCTCACTTTACAAGCTGTAATTACTCGTTTACACAATGTCAGGACAGTTTGGTCTGTTCATTATAAACCACAACTCAATGTTACTTAATCCTGTTGACACACATTCACACCTTGGGTGTGGTTTTACCTTTCACTCTCTCTCTCTTGCTGACTCACACACACGTGTGTGTGTGTGTGTGTGTAAGAGGTAGATGTACAAGTCGCCGGAAGCGTCTCGCCCCTGCGTTCACCTCGTGTGACTGTGCCGCTCCTCGACGACAGATGATGCAAGAGATTGTGGTGTCTCGCACGGATCGCACGGATTTCACCACTCGGATCCAGACATACAGATGGCCTGGAAAAGCAAGATAAAACATTAAATCACCTCACCTACACTGTAAAAAATGATTTTTCTAAGTTGTAAATAAAACAAATATTACTGGAGTAGGTTTTACAAAAAAAAATTATTTCTTTATGCTGTTCTTACTTAGAGTTTGTCTTGTTTCCAGTCCAAATATCTAAAACATTCTTAGATCAAGAAGCATTTTCTTGTTTTCATAAAAAGTAAGTCAAAATGAAGTGAGTTTTTCCTTAAAACAAGCAAAATAATCTTAACCCTAACTGAAAACAAGATTATATATCTTATTTTTGGTTTGATATAAGATTATTTTGCTTACCCCACTGGCACATTATTTTGCTTGTTTTAAGGAAAAACTCACTTAATTTTGACTTACTTTTTCTGAAAACAAGAAAATAATTTTTACTTGTCAAGAAAATGCTTCTTGATCTAAGAACTTTAAGATATTTTGACTAGAAACAGTCGAAAAACTGAATTGTATTTCTCCAATAATCTTTATGAACAGCTGTCGTTTGATTGGTCAATTAGGGTTAGGGTTATACCAAAATGCATAAGATTATCCTTCTCAAATCTACAGTATGTGATAAACAAGTAATCTAAAAGTAATCAGATTACACTACCAAAAATGTGCAAGCTAGTACATGTTACTATCAGTAAGTATCGGTAAGTAATCTGCCAGCCCAGTGATTCAGTTGTATTGAAACACCAGCGATGAATCAGCTCAAACTGAACGGACCACAACACACAGGAAGTTGAATTGGGACGACAGGAAGAGGAAATCACTACACATCAACGTTAATGCACTGACTTCCATTATAAGTGCGTGACCTGGAAACACTATTTCTGATGTGTTGCTCTACGGTAGGATGAATTAAAGTCATGTTTTCTAGATTAAAAAAGAATCAAACGTAGGCCTATTATTAAACCCGTTAACTGTCGCCGCCATTTTTATCACAGATCTGAACTGAAATGGCTGCAGTTCATGAGTGCATGAAGAAGGTTATAGTGAAAGCAGATCGAAATGTCTTTTACTTTACACAAAATATTAGGGATGCACGATATATTGGCCACCATATCGGTATCGGCCGATATATGTTGATTTTTAATGTTATTGTTATCGGCCGATATATTAAAGCTGATAAATAATGGTTTATTTCCTTCAGCTGAGACACTTCAGATACCGCGTGTTTGAGACATGGCTTTTAACAGTGAAACTTTTGTTTTTGTAATCAGGCTCTCAAAAATTATATTTTTGATTTAGATTTACCGGCTTTCAAAAGAATTATCGGTTATGGGCCAAAATTTTCATATTGGTGCATCCCTACAAAGTATGTTTTACAAAATAATTTTAAATCAAAGCCATCTGTCTAAACAAATTTGAAGTTGATATCACAAAAAAATTATTTTAAAGCACCTCTGCGATTTCAAAATGGCTTTCACGGGATGAATATTTAATGATGCTTAGTATTATAATGATTGCTAAAATATGTGAAAAAGGGGGATAAACCGAGACACTGACGGCTAACATGATCCTAGAGAATTAGTCAATTACAGGCCGATCTCAAATCTCACTTTTCTGTCAAAAATACTAGAAAAGGCAGTATCATCACAACTATGTTCCTTTTTAGAAAGAAATAGTATCTATGAGGATTTCCAGTCAGGATTTAGACCATACCATAGTACTGAAACTGCTCTCATTAGAGTTACTAATGATTTGCTCTTATCATCAGATCAGGGTTGTATCTCTCTATTAGTGTTACTGGATCTTAGTGCTGCATTTGATACTATTGATCACAATATTCTTTTAAATAGACTCGAAAATTATGTTGGCATTAGTGGAATTGCATTGTCATGGTTCAAATCATACTTATCTGACCGTTATCAGTTTGTAGAAGTAAATGAAGAGATGTCATATCGATCACAAGTTTAGTATGGAGTACCGCAAGGCTCAGTACTAGGACCATTGCTTTTCATTCTGTACATGCTACCCTTAGGAGATATCATCAGGAAGCATGGTGTTAGTTTTCACTGTTACGCTGATGATACTCAGCTCTATATTTCTTCGCGCCCTGACGAAACTTACCAATTCACAAAATTAACGGAATGCATAGCTGATATAAAAAATTGGATGACCAGTAATTTCCTGCTACTAAATTCAGAAAAAACAGATATTCTAATTTTTGGACCAAAAACTTCCTCACGTAATAACCTAGAATACTGTCTAACACTTGATGGCTGCTCTGTTAAGTCTTCGTCGTCAGTTAGGAACCTGGGTGTGCTCTTTGATACCAATCTTTCATTTGAAGGCCATGTTTCTAGCATCTGTAAAACCGCATTCTTCCATCTTAAAAATATATCTAAATTACGACATATGCTCTCGATGACAAATGCAGAACAGTTAGTTCATGCGTTCATGACCTCAAGGCTAGATTACTGTAACGCTCTACTGGGTGGTTGTTCTGCTCGCCTGATAAATAAACTACAGCTCGTACAAAATGCAGCAGCTAGAGTTCTTACTAGAACTAGGAAATATGACCATATTAGCCCAGTTCTGTCAACACTGCATTGGCTTCCTGTTAAACATCGTATAGATTTTAAAATCTTGCTAATTACCTACAAAGCACTAAATGGTTTAGCTCCCCAGTACCTGAGCGAGCTCTTAATGCATTATAGTCCTTCGCGTCTATTACGATCTCAGAATTCAGGCCAGCTAATAATACCTAGAATATCAAAATCAACTGCAGGTGGTAGATCCTTCTCCTATTTGGCACCTAAACTCTGGAACAATCTTCCTAGCATTGTTCGGGAAGCAGACACACTCTGTCAGTTTAAATCTAAACTAAAAACACATCTCTTTAACCTGGCATACACATAACACATTATCAATTTATTTTTTCAAATCCGTTAAAGGATTATTAGGCTGCATAAATTAGGTCAGCCGGAACCGGGAACACTTCCAATAACACCAGATGTACTCGTTACATCAGAAGAAGAATGGCATCTACGCTAATATTAGTCTTTCTGTTTATCCCGAGGTTTACCGTAGTCAGCCGGATCCGGGCCGTATCCAGGTGAGATCGAGGACCTGCGCCTTGACACGACCACGACGCAGCCCTGAAGTATCAGCAGAGATTGAGTCAACTAGATCATCCACTATGAAGGCCTCATCAACATGACAACCAGTGGCACATCTCCTCAACAACCGTCCATACCGGCGTGATGAATACGATCCTCAACTGGATGGAACTGAATTAAACACTTTGAATGTTGCGATCATATCTGACTTATGATAGCAACCTGAGTCGTAACAAAGCACTGTTCGCCAGAGGAGAACTGGCCCCCCGACTAAGCCTGGTTTCTCCCAAGGTTTTTTCTCCATTTTAACACCTGTTTGCCACCTGATGTCACCTGTTGGAGTTTGGGTTCCTTGCCGCTGTCGCCTTTGGCTTGCTTAGTTGGGGACACTTGACAATTGACATTTGATATTCAACAGTGCTTTGATCTACCTGCATTGACACTATTCCTTAAGAGCTGCTGTGCAGCCAAAATAATGTACCAGTTATCACTGTAAAGCTGCTTTGACACAATCTGCATTGTAAAAAGCGTTATATAAATAAAGGTGACTAACAGACAATCTTAAGACGTTGTTCTTCAAATCACTGACCCAGAAGTAACTGTATAATGACCGGTTTTGTTCTCAGCACAAATAATCAGATAAATGACGGGGTGTGTGGTCAGATGTGGACATACTCATCTTCGATGACCTTCACTGATATTTACAGAGATTATCAGAGTTATTCAAGAGCTTCGGCCAACTGAATGTGTCATTATTTCATAAATGAACTGAAGAGTCTCAGCAGGACTCCAGATATTTGAGCTGAACGTTTTATACCGGGGCGTTACTCGTGAAAATCACTCGCTCACAGTAAAAACGTAACACATTCCAGCAGAAACCTTTAGATCAAGATTAACAAACTGCACTGAATGTATAATGCTGCTTAAAAATGCTGGTTTAGAACAGAAATGGAGAGCGTCTGTGACTCTCATCTGACAATAAAATGCTTCAATCCAAAATGTGCACAGCATCTTAGATGAGAGCAAGAGAGAGGGAAAAACCAGCAGATGTCAGCTCAGGTGGAAGCGGATCCTCTCAGTCAGCAGATGGAAGTGTGGAAAAGTGTCACAGAGGGAATTCTGCTCTAAAAACAGACGGAACGGAAGAGATGGAGCGAGACATGCTCTATCAACACAGTCTGATATAAAGATCCAGATAGAAGAACGATAGTGGATCAGCTCCAAACACAGACCCACACAGAATACATTGATAAGTGAATGAAACTCTCCAACACTTTATTGAAACGAGGCCTGCGAACCTGCCGTACCGAGTCTGGCATCAGCTTGTGAAAGCGAAGGGGTTCAGGCTTGCCAACGGAAGGCCGATCTATTCCTGGACGTCTCCGCTTCACGGGATTCACAGGTGCTCCATATTTAGACGCACCTGATATAGAAACATCTCCAGGTGGTGCAGCTACATCTGTGGCAACAAGATGGAACAAATCTTATTATAGTTTAACTAACACCAAAACCACTTTATTTAAGCTAGTTTCCAAGCTAGGCAACATTTCTTATTTTCATTTAGTTTAAAGGCTATATGTACGAATTTTCAAGTAGTACTTTTGAACAGCTTGTAACGAAACTTAAAAAACGAGTCCTCCCCCGACTTCCTAGGTTGTCTATGAAAGCCTGTATAATGATTTTAATGTGAAGGACTCGGGACGGTTTTCCCGGGAAAATCAAAAGATTGTGACGGTTACGCGCGCTCCCGAGAGCCCCTCTTCCATTCAATCGCACATGAAACGAATGCATATGTTCAGGATAATGGCGAAAGAGCCATTCTGTACTGTAATGTCGACGTGTCAAGCAAATAGCCAGATCTATATAGTCTAAAGTATTAATTTATAACATAAACTGTCGTAACAGTAATTTTAATTACCTCATCTGTCGACGCAGAGCTAGTGTAAACATATCCACATCCCGTTTCTCAACGCTGACATTTTTGTTGTGTTTATTTTGCTATTGAGAGGAAAGCGCGCGCAGCACATATTTACATATTAATCGCTCTCAGTAGCATCCATGAACGACGTCGGGATATCGCTGCAAAGGTATTTTCAACTTCTTTTTACTTCTAAGCAAAGAAACGCTGCGAGTATACCTTGAATGAATCACATTAGGTCTCTTTTGCGTTACGTGTGCACGTGACAGTGCGAGCACGAGCAGTAAGTTGCTGCTGCAGTTCCCTTAACGGCCACCGGTGTCGCTAATAACAAGCGTTTCTGTATTCTACATACAGGCCATGCAAAAAATAATTTTCTACCTCAGTACTTTTGTCTTGTTTTCCAAATATCTAAACATTCTTAAATTAGGTTACATTTACTGGAGAAACAAAATGACTAAATATATGAAGTCTTGTTTACTAAAAAATGTATCAGAAAAATAAACTTAATTTACAGGGAATTTTATTTATATTTCTGACCACAGATATTTCTTCTTGTTTTAAGCGTAAATTCACTTAATTTTGTTACATATTTCCGTAAACAAGACTTAATATTTTAAGTATCCTGATTTAAGAATGTTTAGATATTTGTACAGAACATCATTTATTGCAGTGTAGACATAAAAACATGAACTAACACACAACAACAAAATGACTAACTAAAAATTAAAATAAAAAAATAATGTTTTAATTAGTCAAATTATTACAAAAATATAGATGATATGAATATAGAATAATATAAAATGTACTATTAAATATACTATTATAAAAATATAATAACTCAATGGTACTAAAATAACACTGGTTTTGACTGATATAATTGATTATTAAGTGTGAAAACAAACATTTTCTTAATTTTTTAATGATTAAGGGGCCATTTACATATCGCGTCTTTTGCGCGCGCTAGTTTATTATTTGCAATGTAGGTGCGCGGCAAGTGCGCTCACGCATGCTGTGCGTTTTTTCCATGTGCGCCTATACCGCGGCGAGATGCAAGCATCTTTTCAAATTGCTGCAAGCGCACCGCAGGTCATGTGACAAGAACCAACCAATCAGCTTCGGCCTTTCCATTCATTTTTAGACGCGACGTGAACAAAATGATATCGTTTTTTAAAACATACACACACAATTCAATCAAAAATTAAAGGTGTAGAAAGTGAGAAATGCTGTTGAAAGTGGATCGAACTAAGCACCAAAACACACTTGCAGCCAATCAGCAGTAAGGGGCGTGTCCACTCATTAGGGGGGAGGTGCCTGTGTTGCATAGTGTGCTTGTGAATTTGGGGGCGGAGCTATAAAGATAGGGGTGTGATCCATTTGGGTATTTTAAATATCAACAGCGTTTTTTAGAAATCGCTTACTGCACCTTTAAGCCGATGACTAACTCACGAAATTATGAATCAGTTTATTCTCATAATACAGAGAGAACTGATAAAAAGAAAAACCCTAAATATCATAATATCATAATTGGAACGATCCTGCAACACTGATAATTGCAAACATATTTTTATGTATTATGTATCAGGAAATCCGCTCCAAATTTCTCTCCTGGCGTGGAAATAAAGTCGTGTGCGTTTGTATCAGGGTGTAATTGGAAACACGCTGCAGGATGAGCCGTAAATTATGTTTATTTGGCCCCATAAAGTGGATCGCTGTGGTTGCTTCCCGCTGTTGTTATCGTCATACGGAGGGCCTGACCCGTAAATGACAGATATTCAAATATCTACAACCATCTTAATCCACACAAACAAACTCAAACCTACGGATTCTGCATTAAACAAATCCTGCTGAAGAGAAAGATGCAGTGCATATAAATATGGCTGGTAAATAAGCTGGTTTCAGATGTGGCTCTGGCTCGTGATATTAAAGCAGAGCCACCATAAATGACTGAATTCATCATAAGCACTGTAGATAATTAAAAGCATATAGAAACAAATCATGATGAATATTTTGGCCTACAGTCTTGTCATTTATGAAAGCATATCCTTGCAAATCATTTCAACTCAACAGCCTCCGTTTCTCTGGATTCTCTTAATTCATCAAACATAAACGTCACACTGCTGATTTCTGCTGGATTAAAAATCATTAATGTGTTTGTTCCTTATAATCAACTCCAAATCTCTCTGGTTTATTGATACATTTGATACACAGTCCCGGCTGATCGCTTGTGATCTGATGTAATACAGGTGTAAACAAGGTTCAGGCACATAATCAGAGGAAATCAAGAGATTATTGATACTCACTGCAATACAATATGATAGAAAATGAGAAAACGAGAACAGCCACATGCAGAGAATTTCTTGCACAAAAATGCTACAGAAATGACGGTGTTGGAGGAGTTTAACATCTTTGGGAATTAAACCAGCTTGACTCTCTCGTGTAACGCTGGGTGTGGATACGCGGGGTGATTGTTTCAGATTTACAGCGCTTCGTTATTTTATTGGATAAATCATCTCACACTAGACAATTTCTGCTGTAGACGCGGGCTGAAATAAGCCATTAAACCTTCAGTCTCAAAAAATGTGATGATTCAGAAACAATCAGAGAGATTCATCGCTTGCAAAATTCATTTAATTGGACAAGATCTAATGGAATTTCAACAATAATTCATGCAAACATGAGAATTCTGTCATCATTTATTCACCTGAATGTTGTTTCGAACTCGTGTCATTTCTTCTGTGGAACACAAAGCAGATGTTTAGCAGAATGTTTCTATACAGACAGTGAAGTTGTGAAGCTCCAAAAACACCATAAACATATCATATGGGTGATCTTCATCAATTAACATCATCATTATTAACTTCGTTGTTAAGTAACTCTGAGGGCCCGTTGTGATCACAGTTCTCCTAAAATGACAACTGGGACACCTTCATGAACTTTACATGCAACCACAAGTCCACATCCACCATTTGGAACAGGACTACAGCATCACTCAGATATACAGTCAGGGGGCAGAGCCTCACATATAAGATCAGGGGGCGGGGCTTCACATAAGAGATGGGGGCGGATCATCACATATGAAGTCAGGAGGTGGAGCCTCACATATGAGATCAGGGGCGGATCATCACATATGCTGTCAGGGGGCGGGGCTTCACATATGAGATCAGAGGGTGGAGCATTACATATGCAGTCAAGGGGCGGGGCTTTTCATATGAGATCAGCGGCAGATCATCGCATATGAGATTAGGGGTCGAAGCCTAAGATAGGCAGTTAGGAGGTGGAGCCTCACATATGAGATCAGGCGGCAGAACCTGACGTGATCAGGGGGCACAGCCTCACTTATCAGCTTAGAGGGTGGAGCATCACATATGCAGTCAGGGGGTGGGGCTTTACATATGAGATCAGGGGGCGGAACCTGCCGTGATCAGGGGGCACAGCCTCACTTATCAGCTTAGAGGGTGGAGCATCACATATGCAGTCATGGGGCGGGGCTTTTCATATGAGATCAGCGGCAGATCATCGCATATGAGATCAGGGGGCGAAGCCTAATATATGCAGTCAGGGGGTGGAGCCTCACATATGAGATCAGGCGGCAGAACCTGACGTGATCAGGGGGCACAGCCTCACTTATCAGCTTAGAGGGTGGAGCATCACATATGCAGTCAGGGGGTGGGGCTTTACATATGAGATCGGGGGCGGAACCTGCCGTGATCAGGGGGCACAGCCTCACTTATCAGCTTAGAGGGTGGAGCATCACATATGCAGTCAGGGGGCGGGGCTTTACATATGAGATCAGGAGCAGATCATCACATATGAGATCAGGGGGCGAAGCCTAATATATGCAGTCAGGGGGCGGGGCTTTACATATGAGATCGGGGTGGAGAAACACATATGAGATCAGGGGTGGAGAATCACATATGAGATCAGGGGGCGAAGCCTAATATATGCAGTCAGGGGGTGGAGCCTCACATATGAGATCAGGCGGCGGAACCTGACGTGATCAGGGAGCACAGCCTCACATATCAGCTTAGAGGGTGGAGCATCACATATGTAGTCAGGGGGTGGGGCTTTACATATGAGATCAGGGGGCGGAACCTGCCGTGATCAGGGGGCACAGCCTCACATATCAGCTTAGAGGGTGGAGCATCACATATGCAGTCAGGGGGCAAAGCCTAATATACGCAGTCAGGGGGTGGAGCCTCACATATGAAATTGGGGTGGATCATCGCATATGCTGTCAGGGGGTGGAGCCTTATATGAACAGGGCGGAGCATCACATATGCAGTCAGGGGGCGAAGCCTAATATACGCAGTCAGGGGGTGGAGCCTCACATATGAAATTGGGGTGGATCATCGCATATGCTGTCAGGGGGTGGAGCCTTATATGAACAGGGCGGAGCATCACATATGAGATCAGGGGGCGAAGCCTCATATATAATATATAATTTTTATATAGCGCCTTTCTGCAGACTCCAGGACGCTTTACAATCATTAATCCATTAACATGACAGCAGAAATGTGGACAGGTATACATATACATTGAGAAAAGAGAACACAAAAGCACAACCAGATCAAGCAATTAGAGTACATATGCATTAGGATACTATGGAAGCCCGTTTCCGCCACTTAATAAAAAAATAAAAACAGTAATTGCGACTTTTTATCTTTCAATTCTGAGTTTTTTTCTCTCGCATTTTCGAGTTTATATCTCGCAATTCTGACTTTGTGAGAAAAAAAGTCAGAATTGTGAGAAAAAAAGTTGCAATTATTGTTTTTATTTTTTTATTTAGTGGCGGAAACGGGCTTTCATA